>VNJT01018516.1:0-56687 GCA_008042655.1 Drosophila burlai
CCTAGCCTTGACAAGAAGCACGCGCGATCCGTCATTTTGAAGCCGCCATTTTGAATATTAAAAAAAAAACATTTTTTTTGTATTCACTAATAAACAATACATTTATGCTCCAAAGCACAACTTTATAGGTCTTTTCATTTTCCCACGAAAAATTCTCAAAGTTTGATCTTATTTCGGACAATTTCGAAAGAACCTCCCCTTAAGATTGATGATCTTATGAATTTATGTTTTTTGTTTGTTTACTCAATAAATTTTTGTTTTTTACTTTTAATACTCATTTTATGGTGAGTTTTAATTTATATTAAAAATTTTTCAATTTTTTTAAAAACATCGTCGATGTATCGACGATACATCGAAAAAACATCGATGTTTTTTTTAAAACATCGAAAAACATCGATGTGTCCATACATCGATGTTTCTGCACCTCTACAAATAGCGTTATTGCGATATTTTTATTTGCTATTTTTTGTCAATACGAATTACATTAATTACAATACATGAAAGCCAGTGTCGATATTTTCAAAATATAACATCGGCATTAAAAAAAAACATTGGAAAACATTACCAAAATAAATTCAATACAACGTTAAATTTTGTAATAAATTAAAAAAAAAATGGAATTCTATGAATTTCTTATATGTAACAAATGTAAACAATAGGCTTTTAGTGATATTTTATTTATTATTATTTTTTATTTTCATAAAAAAATGTCATCGATACGATATTTTGTAAAATACCCGACAACTCTAATTCACATTCCGTTGAAATTTATCAGGGGCAGTGGGACCCTGCTTTCTTGTTCCGGAAAATACCATAACTTTACCACTGTACCGTTAGTAAAACAATTTGAATTCAAATTTATTTTTGTACGGTATAAAATTGTAGTTCTGATGTAAACAAGAATATGTTCCAAAACAATTAAGCTAAATACATTTTTCTTTGTGAATTCTATCAATCGATCCCTTGACACCTGTATGAAAATCGTAGATCTAAAATCATAAGGACTTGACATACATATCTCGCAGAATATTTTTGAGCACAACAAAGTTATAGATAATTTCTGTTAATGGGGAGTATCCATGCTCGGACTCCCTCCCTCTCCTAATATTTCCGCTTTTGGAATATCACTGGAAACCCAATCAGGTTCCCCGAGTTCCAGGGCACTGTACCTGTTAAAAAAGCAATCTTTACACAGAAGAATTTGTTGTCGCACACCCACATGTTTTTGCACATATTTCCCTACAATTGATGAAATGAAATTATAAATTTACAGTTAAAAGTCAAATTAGCAAAAAGAAAAATCGCATTTGATTTATATACCAATTATAAATATCTCATTTATTTGTATTATGCAGTTTTATTATACATTTATTATAAGAGTTTTTGCTTGCTTATATGATCAATTATTTGTTGGTTGCTTATGTAATCTTAATGTTATGCAAGCAACTTAGAAATCATGTTTCGTAAGCAATCGAATGTTTCTGGGTTATGTATCGAGAACATCGATGTGATAAATGTAAACACAAACGTTTTCATTTTGCATACAAAAGTTTCCATCGACTTAAATATTGCGTTTGATTATATATATAAATACATAGTAAATTGAGTAAATATCGAAGCATTTTATCAATTGTATTGATTCCTTGCAATGGTTTACCTTTTTTTGTTCTTTTCTTAAATGTTTTTGGGGAAAGCTTTCACATATCTTGGGTAGTTGTTGTGGTGCCTGTGCGTGTAGAGTTGTGTTGTGTTGCGAATGCCATATTATATTTTATTGGGAAAGAGCAACTTGCGTGGGTTTATTCATTTGTAGTAGCCATATGTAGTTTTACGCGAATACACAATTTATACGGTTTAAGATATATATAAGCTTAAGCTAACCTGGCAGAGTCTTCGGTGGTGAAATAAAAACGGAAGAGCTTCCAGGTCTTGCGCCAAAAATTTTGTCTAAATGTTCGTCTTGCTTGTTGTTCTTCAACTTATTCCCCACTAATTTTGAATTAACCCATAATACCGAGGCCAAAACACCTCGCCTCCCTCACCTTTTTCTAAATACTTGACGTTAGACAAAATATGCATTTTCATATATTTTACATATATGAATATGTTTGTAAGTATTTTTATTGTATCGTGTTTTGTTTGTTAATATTAATGTCTAATTCTTAATGCTTTTTATAAATAAAACAAAAATGTCTCCTGTTTTAGTATCTTGTATTCAATTGTTATGTTTTTATTTAATTTATAAGCATTTCTTATGTATTTCCTCAGCTTGACACTTATGCATTTATATGTAGATACAAAATGCGAACACATTAAAAATATATACGTTACGTTTGCATTTTTTGATTGTTATTCTGTTTATTTTGTGAAAATTAATAAATTAAATTATACATATACTTCATATAAGTGAAAGATCCGTTGACAAAATATTTTCTTGCAAAAGCAATCCAACTACAATTTAAAGAGGCAATTACATTTCAAGTACACATGGCTTTTTGGGGTTTCTCGCAAATTATACAAAAAATACATTCACATCGAGCTTCGATCAATAATGCAAAAATAAACTTCAAATTTTAAAATTTAAGACAATGAGAAAGCATAAAACTTGGTAACTTCAAATGGACAAAAGGAAATAGCGTTCAATTGAAAGCGAATAAAAAATATTAAATGGCCGGCTCTTGATTTTTTGTCACCAGGCCCTTTTTTCCTTTGTGTTTAGTGTAAATTTCCATTATTAAATGTATTTTGCATTAATTTGCAGTATGCAATAGTTTTGGTTGCTGTTCCTTTTGATGTTCGTGACTCCTCCCAGCACGCTTGTCGGAGTCTTGAGCCATTCCACTCTCGTCGCCTTTCTAATTCTCTCTTTTATAATACTTGAAATTTGTTGAAGCTTATTGGTTTCTGCTTAAATGTTTTTTTTTGTTATTTTTTTTTTTTTTTCTTTTGGGAAATATGTTTTTGTGTATGCAGTGTGGTTGTTGTTGCTGTTGTTTTTGTCGTAGTTGCTTTTATTTGCATTAGTAGTAATGTCGATCCATGCTCTGCATGGCTCTCGGGGGCCTGGCGGCCTGCTCTCTCTAACCGGAGGAGGCAATGGGGCTCTGCTGGCCGTCCACATCCTGGGCCTGGGCCTTGTTCTGGCGCACCAACTCGGCACGACGCTCCTGCAAAGATAAAAGAGAGAGTGTAAGGTGCGAATTAGATTGTAGCTAATTTTAATCTTCTGCTAATCAATGCGCTAGTCCAATAAGGCTGAATTTGTAGACGAAAACGTACTAGTTTTTGAACTTTTTCAATTTTTTTCTGTAATTCCTGTTCACGCTTCAGTTCGGCGGCGAACAATTTGTTCTCATAGAGGCGTGCCTTCTCCTCGAGCTTTTGACATTCCAATTGATCGTTTTGCGATTTGATTTCGGCAATTTTGATTGTGTTCTAAATGAGAGGATATAAGAGAAATGAAACCAAATAAATGATATGTACATGAGATCAAACACAAATATTAACATCTAGAATATACACGCACATCATTTTATAATAATGAAGTTGGTCAAAGAAAAATGTTTAACTTTCTTGAAGGATGTTTATCTATTTGTATATATATTTAAGGGAACCTTCTAGTTACGAATTTTTTAAAAATAGTTTTTTTTATTTTATTTTTAAAATGTAGAGGATCTGAGGAATACGCCATATAAAGGGTTTCGTAAAATTCGCATTCCTTTATGGGTAAACGAAGCCCGAAAGATAGCCACCTCCATACGTTTCGACCATTTTCCCTA
This sequence comes from Drosophila burlai, assembly GCA_008042655.1. Lineage (NCBI taxonomy): Eukaryota > Metazoa > Arthropoda > Insecta > Diptera > Drosophilidae > Drosophila > Drosophila burlai. The sequence goes on from VNJT01018516.1 coordinate 3,780, forward strand.
TCTTTAAACGCGTTTTCCCGAAAATCACCTTTTTTAAACTTTCTTTCACTTCTACCAGTAATTTTCTTCGAATCGAACCAATTTTCCCCCCATATCTTTATCAAATAATTCCCTATGCTTCTCCGAGTACGATTTTTTTTTTTAAATTTATTGTTTAATTTATACACCCTCCAACAGGTAAAAAAATATGGTTGAAAATTGCAATTTTAAAAAAAAAAAAATTATATTCAAATTATTTTTAATTTAAAAAAATCGTACTCGAAGTATAGCCAACCGAAAATTAATTTTTCTCAATTCCGGCAAGTTGAAGGGTAGTTATGATACCAGAAAAATTACCCTTAAAATTTTGATGACCCCACTTTGAACCCATAAAAAAAAACGAAGGATTCGCTAAACACTTTAAATTTCCAAGAGTGTTAAGTTTAAAGATGTACAAAAGTAATAAAAAAGAAACGTTCTTATTATCTTATACAGTTTTCTCACAATTAATTTCTGAAAATAGGGTTAAATTTTGGCCTCGTAAGTAGAAGACCGCCTTAAATCTATGTCCATCTGTTCATCATTCTTTCAGTTTTCCTACTAGCATCATAAAATATGAAAAGTATTATAGAAAAATATCTAAAAATTGTATTCGCCTTTCTAATCTATTCAAATAAGATATTGATTTTTTGTACACTAATTGGAAGGTTTAAGAATCAATTTAAAGTCAAATATCGAAACCGTATTGATATAGAAATATTTTTGTTATTCATTGCTGATATTTTATAAAAATTGTGGTCCGCTTCTATTTCTTAAACCTGCCGTAGGAAAGACCGTTTTAGATTAGGTTTAAGTTTTAAGACACTTGCTGTAAAAACTTCAATTTGTTTTAATTTGCTACCTCTCTAAACTAAAATAGCAAAAACAAAAATTAAATGCATAACGGCTTATGAATATAAATGGGTCCGAGAAATGGAGCCCATTTTGGTTTCAAACAAATAAATGAATTGCGAAAATATCCTTTCCAGAAAAGAAACAGTGATTGTCGTTGATATAAATATTCTGTTCAAGTGTTAATAAACAACGCATGGCTCTTTTTCGCAGACACTCACATGCTCCTTTAGACGATCCAACATTTTCTTGATATTCTCATCGCGCAGCGACTGGGCGATTTTTAACTTCTCCTCGATAGCCTTTTGCTCATTGGCCTTCTGCTGCTCTAAAGTTTCACGCGTCTTCTCAATCTCCTGGGCATGGATCTGCGGCAAAACGAAAGTATTTTTTGAATGGCAGAAAAGGTAAACAAAATACGACATACCTTTAGTTTTTCCTTCAGATCGCTAATAATGGCTTCTCTCTTCTCCACATGCTGTTCCATTTTAGACTCCAGCTGCTCCTTGGTCTGAGTAATGAACTCATTAGTGATTTCATCCTTCTTGCGAGTGGCCTCCTCAACCTTGGCCAGCTTATTCGAGATATCGGCCATCTTCTTGGCCTCCAGTGACTGCGAAAGATAACATAAGATGATATTTTGTTATTTATTATTACTAGACTGTTTTGAGATAAGAAAAATCAGGAACTATCTAATGAAGAGATAGATTCCTATTTATATATGTACAAATATATATACTTACGATGCGACGCTCTTCGGCCGCCTTTAGCTTTTGCTCAATCTCCTCAACGCTGACGTTCTTGCCGGGGGTGACCGGACGCTTAGGAACGGCCACATTGGGTGCCGGTTCGGCCAGGATGACCTCATAGCTCAGGCCTCCACGGGACTTCTCCTGGCAGCGAATTTCAGTGGCTGTGTGGCGAAAAGAAAGAGAGAAGGGGACTTGCGTTACAGTAATTCAATATTTGTGCAATGGGGTGCCCCGCCTTGGATAGTTGCGGTTGAGGGTGGACGGTCTCTGGTCTCTGGTTTTTACCCTTAGCTCAGTGACGTCATCTTTGCAGTTTTTTTTAGAGGGTATGAAGATATTAGTCACGAGGTTTCCACCCATAAAAAATATATTTTTGGTCAGCATCAACAGAACATAAACTAGTATATTTCACGCCTTTTTGCAAGGCTAATGGACATAGGAAAATTTATCTTAGAAAATATAAACATTTTGCTTAGAAAGCATAACCTTATTTTAAATAAAATTATATTATCCGAATAGTATAATAGGATTAAGGTTAATATTTTTCCATTTTGCACTGCATCAAGAAGTCAAAATACATTCCTCAACTTTCCCTCTGGCCCTGACTGGACACGAAAACTGCCCCCTATTGCAGTTTTGCACACTCACCCTTATTGTCTTCCCCCGCCAAAGCCTCAACACTGCCCACCAACTCAGCCTTGCCCGCTGTCGCCGCCGGCCGGTTCATGGCCTCCAAAATGGCCTGCAGGGCAGGGCCATCGGCATGCTCGCAGTGCTTCGCTGCCACGTGCACCTGCAACTCCTCGGCGGTGAAGCCCATCTCATCGCAGAAGGGGCACTTATAGCTCTGCGGAGCTTCACCATTCACCAGAATTTCGCCGCTGAAGAAGAGTTCGAAATAGGCCTGACTGTATATGGCCTTCATGGGATGATAGTACTTGTGCTTGTGCGACGGACTGTTGCGGCCTTCGTCGAAGCAGGGGCCGCAATAGATGACCTCCGGTCCACACACACAGCACTCGTATCGGCGACCCAAGTTTTCGATGGCCAAGCAGCCGAGGCACTTGAGTTGCACCGCCTGAGAATTTGAAGTCATTTCGCTCAAAAACAGTGCACGAGACGTTGCAAGTAAAAGAAAAAAAACTGGAAGACTCGGAGAAATATTTTTTTTCTGGCTAGCTTTGTAACAACTCCAATATCGGAAACTTTTGATAATATAAACAGAACAGAGCACCGGCGGTTTGAATTGGAAAAGCTCTGGTAACTTGATTTCAAAAAAGTGAGATCGACCTTTTTTATATCCTACAAATCAATTTTCCCTATAAGCTATTTTTAAGGCATATTTCTAAATAGTTTTTGTTGTTTTGGCACCATTTGTTTATTTTTATTATAATTATTTTAATTATAAATAAATGCATCTCTTTGTTCTTTTGCGTGATCCTTCGGCTTTAGAAATCTCCATCATCGTCGATGATGGCATCGATGCCCTGAATGATACTGGCCATGGTTAATTCCAAAAGCTCAGAGTCCGATCCAGCGGGCTCTTGGTTGCCTGGGGAGACATCCGAAGCCGATTCAATCTCGTTTCCCTGCATACCACTACCGTCACCGTCACCGTCCCCGTCCCCGTCACTATTTGAGTCCAAAGGGACTTCCATGATTGACAATTGATCATTGTTTTCACCACTATTATCTGGCTCCGTCGAAGGGTCTTTGAACGAATTCTCCATGTTGGCCTTGAACTCGTCAAGGGCCTTGTAAAAGCGTACCATATCATTCATATATGGCTGCGGTATTGGCACTTCTTGTGGTTTCCAAGGAACGATATTTAATTCCTTCTGACGTTCCGTTTCCTTCAGGCTTTCTTTATCTATAGCATTTACGGTAAAAGGCTTGAATGGCAATGAACAGAGCTCTTCGTCCGCCAACATTGAGCAGAGTATGGCCTCAACGAAGTTCGCCCTTTTCTCCGAGTGGCCGTCAAGGCAGCGGTTTGTGGGCTTATTTTCAACCATGAATTGTGAGCAGAGGAAGCGGCTCTTATCAAGGGCCTCATTTTGTTCCTGATGATCTTCAGTATCCTGAGAAACCTTCGGCGGCTTCGATGCCAAGAGAGCCTGGCGATATTTGCCAGTTGCCCCCACGCCCGGCAGCACAAAGTCTTCGATTCCAGCGATGGAATCCAATCCGCGCAAACGGTTAAGGATTAGTGAGCGACTGGTCCTCGAGGGTGTGGCAGAGAAACGCATTCCCGCTGTTGCACTGTTGGAACTGTGCAACATTGTCATTGCCCCGTTCCGCTGAAGCAAGCGCACAGACGAGCCGCCACCAAGACGCATACGACGCTCGGAAAGACCGGCGGCCACCTCTTGCTCAATTAGACTGACAAATCTATCCGCAACCTTTACAAGCTCCTGACCCCCCCTCTGCTGGGCTCGCAGCGAATGAGCCCGCTTCAGGATATCCTCGGAGCGAATGGGAAACTCAGGGGAAGTTAGGTTAAGCATTTTCAGATGCACCAGCAGTTGAGCCAGGTTCAAGCCGTCTTCGCCCCTGCGGGACAGGGTGGTCGTCGTGCGCCCTGTACGTCCCGCCGACGGCACTAGAAACTCAGCCATGGCACGGTTCTCTCGCAGCTCCTCCTCCTGCTGCAAGGCCGCAGGAGCAGTCATGCGCTCAGTCTGGTTATAGGCGTCTATCAGATCGATGTAGTCGTTGTAGTCCGAATGGGAACGATGAGCCTCCAATATATGCGTGTAAAGGGCGGCGCCTGTTAGGCCTCGGACCTCGCACAGAGCACACTTGAAGCTCTGGAGCGAGGGGTTGTCGGCGGAATAGGGCTCCGCATCGCCCTCGAAGTACAGCTGGAAAGCGGCGCGAGTAAAATGCACCTTAAGCGGATGGTAGTACAGGTGATCGGGAACTTCCGGTAGAAGATTGGAGTCAAAGCAATCGCCGCACAAGTTGTACTCTAGGCACACTGGGCAGCTATAGCGGCGGCCCGAAAAGTTGACCGCCGAGCAGCTGCGGCACTGGTACCCGAAGTGGCGCTCTGGAGGAACTTGCGGCAAGCTGGCCATCTCTCTGGGGGAGGGAAGGACAAGTACAGGTTTAGGAAGCTATCCCGAAGAAATCTAAATAAGCGTAGGCACCACAGCAGCTCTTTCAAGCTCGACAACTTTGAAAGCTTTGCAAGAATAATATGCACATTATTACAATCAGAACTACAGAAAACGGATAACTTTTCATAAAAGTTCCGTGTTTACGAAATGCGATGCGTTTATTCTATTCACACATTTACGAAAAACAAAAAAAGAACGGCATAAAGCAGGCAAGAGAGCGAAAGCCCTTGCCCTGCGTATAAGACTACATCTTAAGTTGTATTTCTTTAACTTACATGTCGCGCAATAAACGTTAAATCAAAAAGCTATAAATATGTTCTTCAATTAACAGAAATAAGACTTCGCGTCGTTCGGAAAACTTTTTTGCCGGGCGCACAGGTTCGTATTTTCTTGACAGTGGTGCTGCAAACTCAGTTGTTTTCGATTAGCGAAAAATTAGGGAGTCTACACGTCGATATTTTAGATTGTTAACTTATCGAATAGTGAGATTTCTTTCAAAGCCTGATTAATAAAACAAACTTTTTGAAAACTTTTTGTAAGCCAAAAATTATGCATACCATAATGTGTTTACAACTTTGTGAAAATGAAATAGATTTCGAATTATCAAAAAATTTCAAAATACAAATAATAATAAACCAAAATTCGGTATATATATATATATATTTTGTTTTTATTAAATTGGAAATTGCATACTTTTCCACTTAGAAAATGCAATATGTATGCCAAATGGAAACACTGCATTCATATACATACATATTTAAAATTTCCGCATAGTGGATATGTACAATTTTCATACCATGGTGCTTACTAAAAACTTCGCCTCCATTTTTCACAGTATTTATTAACCTTTTTTACATCAAAGGTACTTTAGAGTACATTTCCTAAATTTAGTATATAGTATATAGTACCTCTGAACTTTACGAGTACCTGTATGAGCAGCAACATAAAATTCGTCGACATTCAGACACCCCAACGCGCAAATTGTTGACCTCAATTAAAATATTTGCACCTTTTTCCGGAAGAGAAAGCAAGAAAGAGGATTTTACCACTTGCTCACAAAGGCGGATATAATATTACCCATTGACATTTCGCATTTTTTAATTAAAAATCCTGACCATAATGTGGGCCAATTCAGATCAAACTGGCATTTGGTTGGGAATAGCATCCAAAATGACTCCTTTGGGGGTAGTTAAATAAGGAAATTTAATGCACCTCACGAATCAAAAGGGTGAACATTTTATGTAATTATGTAAGAACATAGGTGTAATTATAATTGTTTTGCAAGTCTAGATTTTTTATAAATGATAATGTAAAAATCAGCTAAAAACCCCTTTAAACAGGGTAAGATTTTAGGTTCATAATAAATTTTTATTAAGAACGAAAAGGTTTGGAATAAGTCCTCTTCTAAAAACATGTACTTATGTATGTTTGGGACTACATTAAAGCTTAAGTACTTCATTAATAACGACTACTACAACTAACTACGTTCATATTTTAACATAAAAACTTGTTGTTAAAAGTTTAATGCGCCCGTAGGAGCAAAAACTATAAGAGTTTTCTTCTGTTGCTCCTTGCATAATTTTCATAAAAGCATTTTAATTTATATTTAATTGCTTTATTCGTCTGAGTCAGCAGTTTCGATGTTGTCGTAGAAGGGGATGCATGGGCGTGGTGCCAGGCAGACTTCCACCTCATTATCTCCGTTTTGGAGAAGGCAGAAACTTTATTGGTCGTACCACGCAAGCTCTTCTGTTGGCTCGAAGGTTTCATTAAAATGTGCCAACGAAGAAAATTTGCTTTGCAAATTCCAGCCGCAATGAAACATAGACCATTATTATATATATCCGTTTAATCGATGTCTGGTTAACGAGTTTACTTACTATTCAAGTTCAAATTGATGGCCACCATTTTGGATTACTGGAAAATCGGGAACAGTGCTTATTTAGTGCCGAATTAAGCTGACAAATGGTTTAATCCTTTTAACTCTTTGGATTTTTTCCTCTTCCACTAAACTGAACGAATAGAGCAACTGAGCGAAGTGAAGGACTTTGCAACTTTGATGCCGACAACGAACTACATCCAAGCGACACAAAAAATGAATCATGAATGCCTTGGGCCGTTCCTGCAACGTTCGACGTTGTTGTCCTCACTAAATGTAGTTTCAATTTTTGTCGCGTAGCGTGTCCTTTTTGGCATGCGCTGCAAGCCAATATCAAACGGTGGCTGCTGTCGCTTTTAGGGTAACTCGTTCTTGTTTTTGCTAGTTTTTGGCGACAGTTTTTACGTCTGTCCAGCAAAAAAAAAACATCCCTCAGCTTTCATTCTGCCTCGCCTCCGGAGTGTGCCGACTTGTGGCGCTTAATTGCACTCGGTTGCCAGTTGAGAACAACAATATGGCCAAAATGACTGGAAGAGATTGAAAATTCTAGGCTCAAGAAAATCGGAAGAGTTAGCCTACTTAAACAAAACCACGTTTTTTAAAATAACCAATTAGGGGATGAGAATTATTTCGAAAATTCCGTTGTATTGAAACAAAACGTGTTTAAGTCGTTATTTCATATAAACAATAATAAAACTAGTATTCATTGTTTGAAACAAATCCTTTACTTGACACAAATAATTTACACACAGTCCCTACGCAAACCCTGATCTATACATATACGTTGGCATTTTCAAAGATAGAAAAGTAAAAGAAAGATAATGTATATCGATTTTAAGACTACCCATAAAAAAATGTGACGAAAAACACAAATAAACAGCATTAATCGTATTAGATATATGGAAGGTCTTTGCTATCAAACACTTTTGTTTGTAGAAATTCAACGCCAATCCAACGTGAGGAGAAATGTTCACTTCAGTCAATGAATAAGTATGTATGTAATTATGTACAAATACTGTTGAATTTAGACCGCATTGCAGGCCCGTGCGCACGGGGGGGGTTTTGGGGGTTGTAACCCCCCTCATAGAGAATTTTTCCACATAAATGTTTATAATCAATACAGCACTTATTATATAAAAGTGCAAAATAACTTGACAATTCATACTTAATTGTCAGAATTGGGTTTTCAGTGCCAATATTTTGAAATATGGACAGCAATTCAAATTGAAAAAAAAATTATTTTGATATTATGTTCCAAATTTGTGACTAAAACCCCCCCCTTGGAAGATTCCTGCGCACGGGCCTGCCGCATTGTAATAAATGTAATTAATATATAAAAAAAAAAGTGAAAAAAAGCTTATTACATACAACTGGCGCCATTAACAGCGCCTTGTGTTGCAGTTTTCATTGATTTTCGGCTGCCGTTAGGGGTAAACTTTAGGTAATAATTAGCAAGAAAAGCCAATAGAGAGGAGATAAATTGGATACTCTACACAGTAATTAAAAATATACTTTGTATTCGGCAAGTGTCAAATGTAATGGGTCTACGTGTCCCTCCATTTATAAATTTTGTATTAAGGGGTAACTTGAGTGGCGTCTTAGGTGGTATCGTATGCATGTATCTTACAAGAATCTACTTTATTAGATTAAATATCTTATATTATATATCTTAAAAGAATCTACTTAGATTAAATTATTTTTACAGGAAAAACATTCATTGTCTATGGGGTTTTTTTTTGCCTGTGGCCTCTTCCGCTCTAGACAGCTACGTAACCAAATGGCAGAGGAAACCTCATCCCGATTTAAGCCACCTTTATTGCATTGCCTTTCTACACGTGACCGTGCAGCAAGTCCTGACTCAGGATAGACATAATCAAATCGGTAAAAGGTAGCGTACATATATATATGTATCTGTAAGTATGTAGGTGCAGGTATATCCGTCCGGTTCGACAACTGCAAACGACGTAGTCTCGTAAAGTGTTTATTTTTGCGATAAAAACCTGCCAACGTGAAAAGTCAGTCGAAGGCCTAAAAACAAATTCAAGTTATTCGCCACCACTGCAGTAGTATTTCTCCTTGGGAACTCGGCTTATGCGCTTTACAACTACATCCACCAACCAGCTTGGCTGTAAATGCATACATACTTGAAATAGTTTTTATGGAAAAGGTCATAGCACTATTGATTTTCCAATAGTTTGCGCAGTTGCTCCATTTCACACTTACTTGCAGGCTCTTCTCTGGATTTAGATGGATGGTAAACGACGTTAAGTGAGCCCCGAAAGAGGTGATTTATTGTTAATCAATGGAAATAGCAATTATGTTTATATTAGTGATTACGTAGTCCTACATTAAGAGGGTGCTTTTGGGTTTAATGGGGACTCTGCTAAACCCAATCCAAAAGCCATTGCATACTTTCCGATGGCAATGCACTATCGTACCTCAAGTAGTATCTTATCTAGGTTTGTAAGTGGAATAAGTAATTTTTGTAACTTCATCAAACAAACATTTCCTAAAAATCAACGAAATTCCTTTAAAATTGGTGCTTTATCTTTGCACAACAACGAATACATAGCGTCAATGCCCTCGTAACCACAAGCGAAGCCAACAAACTTGCGGGCTGGGCAAACAATCCTGTTTACAGGGGGAAATCCGCCCCATTCGCTCACAGCGCATAGTTCGCAATGCTGGCAGCTAATAACAGTATTAAACCAAACAACAGTGCAAAGAACACAAGTAAGCAAGTTGTATTATTTCCTGCATTCAGCAGTTGAAACGAAATTAGCAACAAAGCAGCGCCCGCATTTCGCCAAAGTACAGAATTATTTCTGACGAGTGTAAGCACGTGTGGGGCATTATTAAGGACAAAACGGAGAAGGATACGCAAAGCAGAGTAACAAATTTAAGCATACTAAGAGGGCGTCTAAATGAAGAAAACGGAACAATAGCATCCATTTACATGCTCTTGTTGTTTTTCCCTCTGCCAGGAGGCGGAAGTAAAGGGGGAAAACAAAAAAAAAAAAAAAAAAAAAAATGGAAAATGTGAAAGCTTAAAGGAATTCACACGAGCTACGCCATGAGACTGAAAACTTAATTTCTGTTGAATGTGTCGCCGGTTTTGGTGGATACACAAAGGAAATAAAGATGAAATGCTTGGGGGAGGTCGGAGGACATTGCAGCGAGGCTAGAAATGTTCGTAAATTACCGTAAAATGTCTTACACAAAGACAAAATATGTTTCCAAAACATCTCTACACTCTGGAAGTATATAAAATATTCTTGATCATCATCTCATCATCACTAGTTGCGTCGAAACTCTGAACTAGAGCTGCCAACTTTGTAACATTATATTATAGTCCTCTATAGACCTTTTGTATAAATTTCAGTGAGATAAACACAAGTGTTATTAAAGTATCTTCAATCTTTAGGTAAATATATTTTAAAAATTATACTGGTTCCAACGTTATTCATCTTGAAAATAACGTAGTATAAAAGCACAAATTTTAAACTTCAATCGAACTTTAATGTTGAAAGCGATACAAGAGTAAAAACAATATACTGCACTATTTTTCTGACAATTACTAGATGTGTCTTATCGTATATTTAGCCTAGTCTTTGCTTATGGGAAGGTGAATACACCTGTGATGGAAAAAATGCAGTTTTCATTAGACAGGATAACTACCGGGGCTCAGACAGTAGAGATCCGGTCTAAACTGTCGATAAATCCAGTGCTTTTTAGTTACGCCTCGGGATCACTTTTTTTTTTGTTTTCTAAGCTTTTAAATTAGTTTGTTGGTCCGGCGATTGTTGCCATTGTTGATGCCCTTTTTGTTGTGGTTGTCATCGCCGATGGTTGAAGCCAGTTGTGAAGCCCCTGTGACTACGCCTAAAGGTCCTCTCCTGTGGTCCTCTGAGCTGTGTGTGTTCGTCGCCCCTTGGTTCCAAGATTGTTTTATGGCCAATAGCAATTTAGTTTATTAGCCGGCAACATGCAGGTGAAGTATAAAACCTCCCCCAGAGCGGCGGACAGCCAGGGCAGATTGTGTGCGTGCCCAGGGGTGTGGTGGATTGTCGGTGGTAATTAAACCTGAAACTATGAAGCCTTATAGTGCAAACGGTCGTCAATGTGGCGCCGCACGTTGATATTGCCGCAAATCGAATGCTTCATACTTCCGGCGGATTTTCGATGACGAATGAGCTCAGCTAATGGTAGACTTGCCTAAACGCAAGCTCTACATATAGTGTATCATTAGATTTAACTAAATAAAGGGATATTTCCTTTAAATGTTTTTTCCTGAGTGCAGCAAATCGGCAGTAACAACGAACCAGGATCTAAGGCTTAAGGGAAATATGTAGCTGTCAGAAGGGGGAGCACCAACCAGACCAGCAACCGCTTTTCAAAAGAAGGAAAATGTGTGAAAATCATACGTTCAATGGAAATATTTACCATCACCACACACAAGGCACGAGGTAGGATTCTAAGGCTGGGAACAAGGGAGAATGCAGATGGTGTCCTGCCCTTTAGCTATATATGCAGAATTATGTTCCTCTGGGCTTAGACCAACCGCAATGCAATTTTGCGGTAACACACACATAGACTGCAGGACAGCTCACTTGGATGAGATATCAGCAGGAAGAGGCCATTTCCGTGCGTGTGAAATAATAGCGAGGATAGGAGCTCGCACTTTGTATTAAAAATAACTTTTAAAGTCAGCAAAAACATTCTGTATTTCAAGGAAGAAATTAAATATTTAAAAAGGGAGACTTTAAATAGTTAAACAATATAAACAATATGTAGGCCTTTCACTAAAGCTACAAAAACACAGACTTTATTTGTATTATTCGGGGAAAATCACTAATAAGCATTAGCATAGATAATTTCATCAGCCTGGCCCACAACACGTTCTCGGCTCCCACAGTGGCAATATTATTACCATTCAATTGGCGTTTAGCAAATTTTCATATAATAAGAGCAAACTCAGCGCCAAGGCAACGCAATTTGCTATATTTTTGGTATGCCATATTCGCCTCCTGCATTGCCATGTTTAGCATATGCAAATGCCGATAGACCAAGGACCAGCGTCCAGTAATCCTGAGCTGTTCAAGTGGTGGTTACGAGGGGGCACCAAACATCCTGCCATGGCTTGGATAATTTGTCTGCCCGAGCATGGCAAGCTTTTTAGACCAAACTATTCCCTGCTTTCCTTGTTTCCTATTTCCTACGTACCCATTGGCACTCTTAATGCATAATTGAAGTTTCGGGGGTTCGAGCACAGAGAGTTTTTGCCTCCGGCTACACGGAAATGCCCCCCGGAACCAACAATTCCAGACAAATACAAGTTCCAGCACTCGAAATACAAATATTTTCTGTTTCTGTCAGAACATTTCTGTTGCTGAAGCTCAACATAGAATGCAATGCTTTAAGGTTATACATATATTTAATTTTGTATACGATCTGTGATATTTTCAATTAAATTCTATACTTAATGCAAGAATTTCAGGAAAACAACTTAAAATCCACAGTTATTGTTTAAAATATATACAAATAATCGATTTTTTCTCCTGGGATGGTCTATTTTAATTCCTTCCTAGCTAAAATCCAGTGGGTCCACTTTATTTATAGCGCACACATCTGACCTTCTTCGTCCACAAAGTTTGGTCTCTTGATTAGATCTAATAAGGCATTGAAACTGTCTGATAGGCAAGACGTGCTCTGAGAGCAGACAACACTGAAGGGACAAGGGACATAATATATAATTTCTGAAAAAGAAAAATTCACGGCAGGTGAAAAAGTAAGAGGCGAAAACTAAAACGTGGTACCACGACACAGCCGACGGCACCCGAAGGACCAAATTGAGTCATTCCACCCACCCTCTTATTTTATGTTTTTGTGTGCGTTTCATTTGTTGCTGGCTTTTGTGTGGTAATAAAATGTCAAAATCGTCTGGACGGCGTCAGGGATAACGAAGTAGACTTGGCCAAAGCCCTTGACTCCTGCATCAGTTCCCCCCAGGAACACCGGTCGTACATATGCGTGTTAAAATATTTTTAAAATATTTTCCGTAAGCTGAGATTTTATGGTTTACACCTAGGGATACAAATATCGGAATTATCATATAAATAATTATATGTTAATAAATAAAGCACTGGAAAATATCGCATTTAACGTTATATATTGACTTTCTAAGTCCCTCCTTAGTCTCTTTGCTGAACTATAGTCTAGTTTTGCAATAAGTAAAATTCTAATATTATATCCTGAATTTTCAAAAATAAAAAACAAGTAAAATACTTTTTTTTAGTTTTAAAGTTTTAAGTTAAATGTTCTTTTGTCTAATTTTCCCAACTCCTCAAGGACTTTTTGCGCAACTTCAAACCAGCTATCAGTAAACTTTCTTCACAAAAAGATCTACATCATCGTATTTTGCCTTTCAGTCCATAAAATTAACATATAATTTTCGCAATTCATACTTACTTATAAATTTGACCTTTTTGATGAGTCGCGGCTGCTTAGAGCGGATTTTATTATTTTTCTTGATTGGCGCAGATCTTCTTGAGACTATCAGAATAATTCGAGTTTGAGGAAGTTAAGAAAGAAAGTATAGAATATAGATAAGGTTATTGTAAGGCATATATTATAAAAGAGCATTCGATTTGGTAACAGTTTGAAATATTTTTCGATGGAAACAAACCAAAAACAAAAAAAGATAGCCGAAGAGAACGAAATATTGAAACAAAAAAACTCAAATATATAACTAACTCAAATTATACAATATATTTTGAGCAGGAATACTTTCCACACCGCAAATGAATAATGCTTAAAAACCCGTCTGCATTTGCAAAATGTGTTAAGGGTGATAGGAAAGGGTTAATGGAAAATCATTTCACAAACGGAGGATACTCATTTTAAACAGCTGTTGATGGTTGCTTTTTGTTTTCCCTTAGCTTGTTTGTTTATTTTTATTTTCTTGCTGAATGGGGAACCACAAACCGAGGATAAGCAAAAATAGTTCGTACCATAACATTTAATTTTTATTAAAACTCTTTTAAACAGTATGAAAAAGGCAATCTGCCGAGTGTCCTTTATGCGTAAAAGCTTTTATGCTAATTACATTGAAAGTGGTTTCTCGAAAGATAATGCAAAGTGAGGAATGAGGATGCTAAAGCTTTAAGTTTCGGGCGCCATTAGAGCCACTTAGGTGCATCAACATTTCATGACCAAAAGACATGTTTTTTGTTCTTTTTGAGGATACAATGATATCAAAATAAAGGAAAATCATGTTGCACAAAATGTTGAAAAGACAGCTAAGAGCTCAACCTGCTACCAGCAGAAAAGTATGCAATGACTTTGGGGAAAATGGATAAATAAATTCATTGGAGAGTAAAACATTTTCATTAAATTCATTTTTCAGATCAGTACAGAATCCTAAAGTAAGCTGTGATCTGAGAACGTGACTTATCTAAACATATTTCACAGAACAAAATGTGTTTTGCAATTTAGCATTCGAGGGGGTAAAAGTGCAGCCATCAGGCATTCATCCTGAGGCCAGCTTCGTGCCAGTGCCACCACCATCGCATCACTACATGGTACATGGAACAAACGAGCGCCATATGCGAACGTCAGTGTCATTGTTGAAGTGTTTAATTTCTGGCTTGTCATGGCAAAGGGGGGCGTCGTAATGAAAGTGGAAAGCATGTATGAATTATTTAACAGCCGCCAGCGAGAGGAGAAGATAAAACATTTGACATTTGATGGGAACTAACTAACCCAACTAAGGTTGGCTGCCATTAAGGTACGACTACCATATTTTCTTTCCCAAAAGGATAAAAACATAGTGTTAAATGCAATTTACGCCCAAGCAAAGGAGCGCAAGAGGCAGGAAAAAATGCGAAATAATAAACTCGACCATGAGACGAATGCTATAAAAGGGAAATGTCTACAAACGAGGGGGTGCTAGGAGTTGAAAGAAAATTGAATTAAGGGAACAGACGGTGAATCACGTAGGATGCTAAGGGAACACAGGCTGAGTCCCAGAGAAACTCCGAAAAATAAACACGTTTTGTCTGTAGAATATCTACCCATATCAGAGCTTAAACAAGACATCAGGTGAACTGACGTCCACAAGGACAAGACCCATTTAGTGTCTCAATAATAGTCTCCCATAATACACAAAATACCAGGCAAAAGTTAAGTATATATGAGTTTAATATTCCCTTGAACCTCACTCCTCCGAAACGTTTGATTGACTGATGATGACATATAGCCACGAGGATGCCTTCTCTGCCCAATTCCTTTATTGGCCAATCTTGTTACACATTATAAGTACAAATATTTACATGTGTATATGTGCATGGAAATATTCAAGAAAACACAAAAGTTCAAGTCCGATATATTGGCTTTCACTCGCGGAAATTTGAAATTTGTCAAAGCGGAGACAGAAGGCCGGGGAAACCAACAGAATAAATGAAAATTAAGTTTCGTTATGTATGCGTCTGTTACGTGAGCCACATGCACAAGGCGCCGCCTGCGGAGAAACAAAGGAAGCGCAGGAGCCTACTGGTGCTGGGATAATATGGAAAAATGTTACCCAGTACGTGACAGAGTGTCCCCACATAATATACTAGCACCCAAAGGAAGCTGCTGCGGGAGCAGCCGTGTGATCAACATATATCCCGCAAACCGAGTTAAAAAGTTGCTCGGAGCTCTGCCAAGAATACAGAAAGAAACTAACTAAATAAGATTACGTTTTCTGGGGCAAGTTGATGGATGTGGGCAGTACCAAAGTACCCAGTGTTCCCAGAGAGCTTTAGCCAACAATGACCAACAATGATAAATTGTAAAAGTCTGAAAAATTGTATATAAACGCCTTAAGTCTAATAAAAATAGAAAAATATGGTGTAGTTGAAAGCCTATACTGATGGGAATGACATCCTTAGTCAAGATAAATTCAAATTGCTGTAGTTTGCAAGCTTTTAATACATCAAAGCAAATCAATAATGGATCAATATTTCTATGCTGAAATCTTAAACATTCTAGAAGAAAAAAGACCAAAGAGTTAACATTCATGGATAAGGACACAGTTCCCAGACTTAATCTCTATAGAAAATCTTTAGAGTGCTGGGGGAAAACATGGCTCCAATCCTATTGTGCACGAGCAATGGAAGCGTTTTGATGGGGGTATACAAAAGGGAGGATGCACGAGTTTAATGAACTCAAAGACTAGACGCAATGCAGCGTTTTTTGTGTAAATATGAACCTGTACATAATAATGTAGGTACAAAATTTGACAAATTTGTTTTGCTTAGAAATTTATTTAAGACTTTCTTTAAAAAAATAATTACTGAAACGTATTAGTTTTAAGTAACGTATCCTATATAGTTTTTCAACAGCCGAAACGATTTAAGAAATTTACTTTCACTTAATTCTGACTATTAAGCTTAAGGTCACATGAATCCATTTATCATCGGCCCTCCTTGGTTTCATGATTTCGTCTTTAATTCCTTTCTACGATACTTCTACCTCAAGCCTTTCATCATTAGTCAGAACCCTTGATTTCCTATTCGGTATGCACTCGCGATGCCACTAATTGTCACAGAAGCAGGGGTCACGGCCCACCAGCACATTTCTCCCCTATTTCGTGAAGGAAAACTCTTAACCTTCTATATCACCCCCTTTTTTTAACTCTTTCTTCTCACCTCTTTCGCCTTTGGTTTGGAAAATTTGATTTCCCGACTGCGAAATTGCTATTAAAAAAATTCTGTTTTTGGCTGCTGCTACTTCAATTTGTTGGCAGCGGAAAGGAAGCCATGTGCTGAAAGGAAATTGGGGGAATCCCGTTTTTTATACCCTTTCAGGGTATTATAATTTTAGTCAGAAGTTTGCAACATTTCGACCCTATAAAATATATATATTCTTTGTTTATTCTAGAATTACGGTTTTAATTTGATCAAGATCGGACTACTTATAGCTGCCATAGGAACAATCGGAAAATTTGAAAGAAAAAATTATAACATGCCAATTTTCAACATATTTTCATATAATTTTAGATATTATTCTAGAATTCCGGTTCTAATTTGATCAAGATCGCAATACTATATCATATAGCTGCCATAGAAACGGAATTGGATAAAATTATTTATTATATTAAATTGTAAGCTGCAAGGGTATACAAACTTCGGTTTGTCAAAGTTAGCTTCCTTTCTTGTTTTATATGTATTCACAAATTCTACTGGAACTTTGCCAAAAAGGAAATTTTACTTTTGGTGGCAATTCAATAAAGGCCCAGAAGAGGTCACGGTTTTAAAATTAATGTGTGAGAACACGAAAGGTTTCTAATACCTATAAAACGTAGTATGATAAAAGTAATTACTAACCGAAGGAGCTATTATAGTCATTTTCAGACGTCGACAAACCGTCAACCGGATTACATACATTTTTATTAAAGGCTCTGAAGTCAAATTTCATTTATTTTTTTGCAATGGCTTTTTGA
The DNA here is from genome assembly GCA_008042655.1 of Drosophila burlai. Taxonomy (NCBI): domain Eukaryota; kingdom Metazoa; phylum Arthropoda; class Insecta; order Diptera; family Drosophilidae; genus Drosophila; species Drosophila burlai. The sequence continues at coordinate 20,886 of VNJT01018516.1, forward strand.
AGATTGAATACACATACATATATCTTAATAAAGATAAATTGCAGTGCAGAGAGGACAATGATTTCCGGAGTGACAAATCAACTCAACTTGACATACTATATGTGAGAATTTAAAATGATTTATTTGACATATTGTTGCCAGGATCTGAATGCTGAAGGCTGAATGGATGTACATGGACGCGGCTTGCTTTTGGGTTTAAGCTCCCACTGGTTGTGGAAATTAAATATATGTATATGCGTTTATTCAATGAAGATATGAGTGCCTAGCCACAAAAATAAATAATATTATAGGCTATCAAATTTAACACTAGGAGTCAAACATTAATCGTAACCACAGTGTGAAGTGTAAACCAGAAATTCCCAAGCTTGAGTTCTATTAGAGTCTTGATTTATTTGATAAAAGAAAAACCCTTGAAAACTACAGTTTCGCGTGCACATTTTATTGTAATTCAGAAAACGTTTATCGTAATTGGTATAGTACGAAGCTTGTGCACTTTATATATAATTACAGTTCCAAGGTACCAAGTTACCTTAATATGCGATGTCCCATCGCCTACATCAAAATAATAGCCAAACTCTCAATTTTTCGCATTTTCTTTTTCTACTAACGCGACGCTCTCTACTTGTCGCTTTTCATTGATACCCTTTTCTGGGAGAATAAACATTTGCACCACACATCTGTAATGTTTTAATGTAATGTTTTAAAAATGTTTTGTATTATTTAAGCTAACTAGTTAACATGTTTCAATGTTCATTATTAATTCATATAAAACTCCGGTTCTTTGTTTCTAAAACATATAGCTGTCATAGAAACGAACCGTATCATTTTTTATTTGTGTTGCAAGGGTAACAGCACTTCGGTTTGCCTATGAGCTCGAATTTTTTTTCCCGTTTTTATATAAGAGGCGGTTAATAAATCAATAAATGCCGTCCTTTGTCGTCACTTTGCTTGTGTGTTCGCTGGTCCGTGTGCATATTGCGCAATCGTATCGCTTAAAATGTACGAGTGTGTGGTTGCGATTGTTTGCGGCGATTACTGGAGCTTTAATATTCCAATAAAATAAATATAAGTAGGGAAATCCAAGCATTATTGAATGGGCTCCTTATTAAGACATTCCAAACGCAATAAGTGCAGCAAGGAGAGAGCTTTCTTTTAGCTATGAATGTGTGACGTATACACATCAATTTCATGCCTACATAAGTCGAACTCGTAGACTCCAGCTCCGACTTTGGATGGTGACTCATCGTTGCCGGCTGACTGGCGCCCCATGCGATGTACACGTCGGGCAACAACGCAAGTCAAATACCAAAATAGTCTAGTCGCGGATGGTGGGGCAAAAATTTATTATTGCCTACTTTCTGGTGTTTCAGATCTACTACTTTAGTCCTATTACTAAAATGTAACTGGATTTTAGATCATGTTAAAAGGTGTCAAAAATACCCAATTTTGGGTTCCAAATGAATTAAGAAAACAAGCGAGATTGTGCTTTCCTCTGTCATAGATGTGTATATTAGATATTACTGATTCACCGATGACTTAATTTATCCCCAGGCAGGCTGTAGAGTGAGCTCTGAATGATAAATGAGTTGTTTGAGATGTTAATGTGAAATAGCTAATATCCATAAATGTCTGACAAATAAGATCACAGGGAAACAAGATGAAATATGATGGTTTGTAGTAGTGAAACCCCACTACCTTTATTTAATTTTGAATGAAAAACTTTGAAACCAATCAATTGGAGCCAATTGACAGTTCTGTCATTGAACAAACACTAAAGCAGAGTAAAAAAACACAAATTTAGGTGGGAAAAACCTTTGTACCAGGCAAGGATATGCCAAAAAAAAACAATTTGCCAAAGAGCAAGGAGAAAAGGAGTAACAAAATGTTGATTGCCAACGAAGGGGGTATATGCAGTTGGTTGATATATTCACTAGAAACAGAGTAGAATGAGTTGACCATGACTTTTGGGTGACCCTTAATAAAAAACAACAAAACAAAATTGCGTGACCTCTTCCTTGCACGGATATGTAAATACAAATAATTAAAAAAGTATAGAAAATAAGACGTAAAATAAACAGATATGCTTTGTAAAACATTAATATTATAACACAATAATTAAAGTCAAGTACAAACAAAAAGTACGTGAAGAATAAATTCTACACAGAAAATTAAAATTGTTGATAATTTTAGTTAAACTATTTCGGGCTCAAACTGTTACCAAGTTTGAAATTCAAAAAGCGGGATGCTGAGAGCTCACCTGCTGGCAGAATACCGGGGGCTCGGCACGTATGGCAGAAGCACTGCATAACCGAGTCGCGAACTAATCCAATCAGCATGATGATGAGCTCTGTTTTCTTTCTTTGACTAAGTAAGTTGTAGTGGATGGCTGGGATATGTGTGGATTAAGTTGTTGGCGTTGCGTTTTCAATCAAATAGTAGTTGCACACGGAATTTAATTTTGTGTTTCAACTCGGACTTTGGGGGGCGGGGCAACCACTTGCTGCTGTATTGTATATTTATGAATATAAAACTCGTAAGCAATTCAGCAGTTATCGATTCTTGGATTCTTGTTTTACGCGGCGTAATTGATTTGTGTTGATTTTGCTGTGACTACTTGTTGTTGTTGTTGTTGTTCTCAACGAAATCCCTTTCAAAATGGATCAAGGCACCGACGAAATGAAACGAACGCAGCAAACGACAAAGACCAACTAAATTATGTCGATGTTAATTTTTCAACAGTACGCGAACGACTGACAAACATGGCTCTGGCTCCGGCTCCATCGCTGCGCCGACGTGAGCGTAAGCGCCGTCTCAAGGCAAGGACAAAAAGCACATACAAAAAGGACAAGCCCCGCAACGGGGGCGGTAGGCCAAAAGCGAAAAGCAACTCAAAGAGAGAGAGAGAGTCGCAGAATGTGGGGGCATTACTGTTATTTTAGGGGTTGACATTCGATATTCGACAGGCAAGTAAAGAAAATTCTAAACTTGACCACAAATCAAATCTAAAATTCTCAATGGGTTGTATATTCCTATTCACCGTCTTCTTTTAAACCCCTCATTTGGCCTTAAGTTACATGTCTTGGTTATTTATACAATTTACTTATTTCGATAAAGCCGATTTCGAATTTCGACGACTGCGCAGTGCGAAAATGGGGAGCAGCTCGAAAGACAAGAGAGTGTGGGAGCTGGTGAGTGAGAGAGCAAAAAGTGCATTGAATATAACCGGCTGATTTCATAATACCGGACTATTTGCACCTTACCCCAAAAGCAGGTCGAAAAATTCAAACAAACGGGAAAAATTATGTTTTTGAACGTCACAAAGGATAACAAACAAATTTTATAGAATTATTTAATAAAACGAATATAAAAATCACTCGTTACCAAACTTTATAGCCAAAATATTGAGTTTGATAAGTTATGCAGCAATATTTCCAATTTTAACGATTGGAATACTAGTATTACTCTATATATCGTTGCATATTTTTTTTATCAACAACTTTATTTTATTCCTGTGACTATTTTCATCTTAGCCATGTTGGTGTTTATAAATTATTATTATTTATTGTATGCAAAACTTAATCCTGACTTTAAAATTTGTACAAATTTTTTCAATCTATTTTAAAACTTTCTACTTCAGTATTTATAAACGAAACACTTAAATATATAAATATATGTAATTCTTAGCCCCACTTGATAATTGTAATTCTAAAACTTCATTAAAAAGTTTTAAAATTTAAAATGCTTGACACTTAATCGTTTAATGTTGGTTAAGGAACAACAACTTGCATCTGGCAATGCCGCAGACAGACAAGTGAGAGAGATTCGAAATACGTTTTCGAATATCGAAAAAACTATTAACTGCAATTAAATGAGACTCGCTAAAAATGTCTGAGAGAAAGTCACTGCTGAAGAGAGAGGGAGAGAAGCAGAGCAGCTGTCAAAGAACAATAAATAAAATGGCGATGACTCAAAAAGCAGCCAAAAGCCGAAAACACAGCAAAAGCGAATTGGAAGTCCGGTGCAGAGTTGCCAATTTAGATGTTTTCCCACTAGAAGCAGCACTAGCACCTAGAAGCAGATAACAAAAAACTAGATAAATTTTAAAATGTTGGAAAAATGTTCGCAATTTAAGCTTATTAAAAACATATTCTATACATTACGATGTCACATTTACATTCCGTTCAACATGGAATTTACTCTGAAACTTTTAATTTCAGCCTCATTTTGTTATTTTGCTTACTATACTAGTTTATTTTAGCTTTTCTGCGGCCTAAAATGTTGGCAACATTGGTCCGGAGTCAGAAGACCGGAGTGTGAAGCTGGCGACGCGTCGGGTTCCGCTAGCACCCAGGACACGGAAAGGGGACAAGGATATAGAGCGGCAATTTGAATAGCAGAACGGCGCCAGCTGAACAAACCGCACTTGGAGCCACCGATGAGTCACAATATGGTCCAAAAGAGGGAGAGTAAAATAGGCGAAGAGGCAGAGAGAGGCCCAACGAAGAGGCCTGCCGGGAATTGCTTTGGTCCCTCCATTTCTGGCTTGGGTTAGACAACAACAAAATGTTGGGTCAAATACACGGAAACACACATTTAAAATGCTCCTGCAATAACAATAAATATTAAACGGCCTAATTTGCTTAGATCTGATCCTAAAGTCATTGTCTACAAATTATAGTAGACAGTATTTGATCTCTTTTAATAACATTTAATCGCATTTATTTGAAGGAATGATTCATGATTTCATAGAACAATGAATATACATTGGAGATGTACATATGTACATATATCGAGTGGAATATTTTGATATACCCTTATTAATATCATATCGAAAATCTTGTAAACTTTGTTATATCAACATTTTAGATGTATGTATGTACATGCATATGTATGTATTTAAATTTTTTTTAAATATCCAAAATTTATTTTACAATTTCTTTAAAAATGTTTAAAAATCAATATATGTATATATAAATATATGTATGTATGTACAATGTACATACATATACATATATTTTTAAAGTATCGCTATACTCTTATTTTTTCTGTCCTTTGCCAGATTAAGATGTCTGATGATCTTTTCGGGTTCTACTTCATTCAGTGCTTTGTAAGCTTCCTGTCAACGTATTACATCGGTAAAATATGCCAAATTTGGATTCACATTTCCGTTATAAACCAAATACATATGTATCATATGAATTCCGCGAGAAGATTGAACGTCTTTATGCAAAACCTGTAAAATTAATCAAGTAACTGATTAAAAGGTTTATGAGATACCTAACCAATCCGAAATATGTACTATCAAACCTATATCAAACCTATATCGCATTTAAGCCAGTATATAGTATATGTCTATCACTCATAGCTAACGTAATGGACATATTACAATTTCATATAATATTTTCTTTTTAGGATTTAAATAAGTATTATAATTATAATATTTTGTAAGTTATTAAAGTCCCGCCAGGTTTTTCGTTTTAAATAAAAGCCAACCCTCCATTGCCTTCATACAGGTACACACTTGTATGTGCAGGTATATTTTCGATGCCTGTTGCAGACTTTTTTCGTCAAGTTCTTTTTGTATGACTCACAGTCAGAGCCTTCCTGCACCCATAACCACCCTCCAGACAATGTTGACTAAAAACAATCTTCACCGTTGCACAGTGGCGCAGTTGACCCCAAAAAAAAGGGCGGAATTAAATATATACATATGTGTGCATATTAATATATATATAACTCGCCCTAGGTTTTAGAATAACTTAAATTTTGGAGATTTATGTAAGGAAAGGCAAATACAACAATGTATTGCTCCTTTTCATTAAATGCTGACATTTTTTGCCAGGTTAACCTTTAATAAAAATTAAATTTGTTTATTTTTTTGATTTCGTGGAATTTATCCAAACATTTGGGGTCAATTACCCCACTGTGTAAGAAGTCTTCGTGTTTTTAGTCTTGTCGTTGCAAAATGATACCGACAACCCCCAGGAGAAGTGCACCTACTAACCTCCCAGATCGGATTTCCAGCCCCCTTTCGTACAAGGAGCTGAGCAAAATGGACAACAGAGCAGCGGTTGAAGTTCGATTATACTGCAAGTACAAGTACCAACCAGCATACCCTGCACTACCCGTCATCAACAATTCATCAAAACTTTAAACAAAAAATTCATCAACATTTATACCAAAAATTCATCAACAATTCATCAACGATTTTTCAACCATTCATCAACGATTAATCAACAATTCATCAACAATTCATCCACGATTAATCAAGGATTTTTAAAATGTATTCATTTATTTTTTGCCTTTTTATTGTTTCTTTTAGAATTTTGTATATCAAAGTCACATCGGTTCTGCCGTAGTGTTTAAGATTTAGCTGGTAGTTGCTCCTTAAAGACTTACATATATTTTATAAAAATTAAATTTTTTTAAATTATTTATTTAATTTTGTCCCCAAATTAATAATAATATTAGCCCAATATGTCTAGCCATCATAAAAAGTCACAAAAAAACTCTCGGTTTTTATACACATTCAAACTGACTGCGCTCAAGTACTAAAATCATCTTATCAGCACTCCCTTAATTCCAATGTCCTTCACTTTCACCTCCTCACTACACTCCACATAAACTAGAACATAACGAGCTACAAATTTAATAAGTTAAGAAGCTTTGCCAGTTTAATTGAAATTATTACGCTTCTTGTTTGTTTATTTTGTTAGGACTTAGGCTTAGATCTGCTAAGGGTTGCCGGTTTGTAGTTCCTGCAGATTGTTGTGCCGTACATCCGGCGAAAGCGCAGCCCGGAAACGGACAACTTTAACTATGAGGGGCTAGAGGTTGGGGACTTCGACACCATTTTACACACCTATAGGTATGAATAAAAAATCAACATCCTCATGAGATTTCAGTTGAAGATGCAGGACATGTCCGGAAACAGAAAGGCGAAAAGAATTCAGCAAGCAGTAAAGTATTCTCAGCTATAGAAACTCTGGCCATAAAAGTTCTTTAATGTTCCACCTTCTTCGTCTGCACTACAGTTGACCATCCAAGTTCTGTGGCTATTCGCCGAGCAGTTACCCTGTGTTAGGACGACACCATTGCGTTTGAAATAGATTTCCAAAGCTATAGTAAACTTTAAAACATTTTTAAAATCTTTAAAAACTTTTTGAATAGAAATGAACCTTTATTTACTTAGAAAGAAATAGCCACCACCTAATAGTATTTTGTGTAATCTTAGTTTCAAGACCAGCTATCGGCCAACGCAACTGCTTGTAAACACGTGACCCATTACGTGATATGCGTTCCATACCGTGCTTGGTGCCCACACATCATTATTAATGCATTGCCAAAAGTAAAGAAAGGGAACTGGGCTTTCAGAGGGGAAAACGCATAAACTCCCCTTCAACCCCAAAAGGCACTTGTGCTTTTAACCGATAATGCGCAAATATACAGGTTGGGGTCCAAAAAATCATATAATATGATATGTCTGTATCCTGCAAACTATATATTTTAGTTGCTGTATAAACAATCCGTTTTAATAGGGACTTAAGAATAATATACCTGATTTAGCTCAAAATCGAAAGACTTATCCTTAAGCTGCTTATTTTTTCCCAATCGTCGTGCAAAGAAAACTTGTCGTGTATATTTACCATATCAGACTTAAATGTATATCAGTTACCTCACAAGTTAACCTACAATTCTTAAAATATGATATATTTCAGGATAAAGAACTCCAATCTTTGCAAAGTGATTCAAACAAGCAATGAACAACATCCATAATGAAAAACACATTCTCTACAAAGAGCGGAGTATCACTCATGCTAAGTTTTATGTTAGTTTTATATACATATGTATGTACATATATAATGTATATGACCACAACAAAGGGGTGTGTATGCCTAACGACAAGTACCAGCAACTGCACCACAAAATGTCCACTTGAATGAAAGTTTCGCAGAAACTCTTTTGCACTGCCTACTACTGCATGCATATGCGGCACCCATAATTATCGAAGGCATGCAATGTGAGTATTTGTCAGTTTAGCCCCAGTTTATTTCGCAACATATGTTTGCTGAAAGAGCTATGCGGGGGTAGTATGTTGGGATTTGTGGGGTTGTGGCATTCGCCTTTTCTTTGCTGATTGATTTTTATTGCATGTTTCGCATGAAATTGTGTGGGAAAAGACAGCTCCTTCATAACATTATTTCTTGGGCTCCAGAGATAGAAACATCTGGACCAAATCATGTTAGTCTGAAGAAGATACTTTATTAAAGTATTCCCTTACTGATGACGTTGTGGAATAATTATAAATTATTTTATATTAACATTCGGCATGTCCAAGCTTCCTCCTTTACAGAAGGAGCCTACGCGCTCAACTTCCAGTTCAATAAACTTTTGCAAAAAGCGTTTGCCTACATAGTTTGTGGCTCTGCCTTCTTTTTATACACTGTCAAAAGGTACATTTTGGAAGGAAATTGGAAAATCAGAAAAGAAAAAAATATTAAACATAGGCCACATCAACAGACGAGTCGATTTAGGCGCACAAATTTAAGCCATACGAGAATTTAATTTGAATTTCTTAGTTGTCTTGAAAAATAATTGATTTAAACATGTATAAAGAAATATGTATACAATCTAATTATTATGATATTTAAATCCTACAAGCAGGAGGACTGCCAGTGTCTGTAACTAGGCTCCTTTTCATTCTTTACCATTCCCCACCGTTACATTGAATTATATATAATCATAACGATTTTTCTTTACTGCACTTTGCAGTTGTATATACGAGTGCTGTGCGACTACAACTGACGTTTATTAACTCGTTTTATATATGTATGCCTGTCCTGGTCTGACAGCGTTGGTTTGTAAGTGCGGAAAAAGTTGTACTGCAGCGTTCCAGGCGACTTGTAAAGAAAAGGACACCGAGGAAGGCAGTCGAGTGATATGAAAGGTCCACTGACCGCTGTTGGTGGTGTGGCGGTAAAAGCAATTGTTCTCTAGCTTTTAACAAAATCGATTCTCCATTGCCACAAGCCGCAAATTGCAGCCTTGCTGCCTGCATTGCAATAACTGAAAACTGAAAGAATTAACAACAAATATTCTATATTTGTAAGACATAATTGCAAAAGAGTGCTTCCGGTAAAGGTATTAAGATTGGAGCCATATTTTGATTGAAACAAAATTAATAAAAGGGAATTTGGAGGTAAACACCTTGCGGGTTAAACCATAGCAAAGATACAATAATTCTAAAAAACTGTACAAATAAAATATTTAATAAACAATAAATATTTAATAAACTAACATAAGTAATAATATATAACCTATTAAAATAGAGTAATAATTCTTTGCAGGGCAGTATTTATATTATTAAATTTCACAAAATTATGATTTTTGTACTTCATTTAAATTAATTTCTTCCTAATTATTCATTATTTAAACTAAAAAATATATATTTTTATCTGGTAAACACCTTATTTGGATTTTGTGTAAATTATAGAGAGCCAGAAAACAATTTAAAATAAATATCAAAATATAGTAAGAGTAGATCTTAAAACATACCTTCGGCGTTAATAGTTTTGTTAACCATTTTTATTGTTATTTTCGCAGATGGAATAGAATACGTAAGAAAATTGAGAATATCACATAAAGTCTCTGAAAAAATAGAAAAAAGACACAAGGAAAAATTGTATTTTTAAAATAAGATATATTTTTTAATTATACAATATTGTTATATATTATTTAAACAGTTTAACTATTCGTTTAAGCTAAAAACATCATATAAAGTTATGTATATAGAAAAATTCTATTAGAAATAGATACATACTATTTATGTGCAAATTTTTTATTTTTATTCTAATAATTTTTTAATTTGTTCTATAACAGTTTTTTCCGACCAGCTTGTACAAATACCGCTAAAAGATTACATACAGATGTACATATGTATGTATGTATGTATGTTTGTACAATAAATTTAAATAAATTGAATTCTTGTTTAAGTTAATTTACGACCTTTAGCCACCTGAGTGGGTCACATACATATGTACATACATATGTAGCAAATTTATGCTTCATGTGTACATTGATTTCTTTATGGTGATTGATACTAATAGCGAATAGAACCCCAAGATGCCATAACTAAAATGTATTCTCTTCATTCTTTCTTTCTCTCTGTCATCTTTCAGGCTTTCTTCATGGATAGTTCGTCCTATACCTATGGAGCGAAAATTAATTGTGAAAATACATATGTACATACATACATGTATGTATGTATGTACATAGTTAAGGGAGCCCCTTTCTGTTTCCGTTTGTGTTTCTACTCTTAAAATCGATTTCTTTTATTATTAAATATTTGTTATTTAAATTAAATTATTTAGATATTATAATTAAAACATACACTTTAAATGCACTTTAAAAGTAAAAAATCAAATTTAAAATAATACAAAATATTTAAAATAATATCTTTAAACAAGAAGTATTTTTGATTTACACACTTGATTTAGTACACTTGATTTAAGAGTTTTTATTAAATATTGAGAGGATAAGATATGCTAGTATTTTTTATTCAATTCTATTATTTCGATCTCAACTGTAAGTACATGTTATGTATGTACATACATAAATATGTACATATGTATGTACGTACGTATGGAATTTGCAACAAGCTGTTTCACAGAATTAGCATGCCCTAAGTCTCCCCTGCTTTTTCCTTACAGAGGAACAGGCGAACATACACATATTTACATAGATATATGTATGAAATATGTGTAAGCAAACAAAAGCATCACTCCAATAAGGAGCGCAATAAACCCACGGAGAACACACAATCATATTGAGCGCTTTACAGAAAAAAAAGAACAGTAAGAAAGTGCAAGGGCAAAAACCAGCAGAGACAAGAAAAACGCAGAATTACAGTTGTTTGGCAACTGCGCAGTGGGCGAAAAAAAAGGGATCATGCACCGGCGCAAACCAGATTTCAACCTTAAGTTTAAACACACTTACTGACAAATAAAATGCTCTCACTGATAGCTGACTGCAGTGCTTATTGTAAATAACAAAATAGAACACAGGAACACAAGCTTTAAAGTTTTTAAATAAAATGAAACGAATCGCTAAATTCAACAGATCTTCGGCCAGCGTTGTGATCGCGTCGATGAAAAAACACAAATGCGCCAGGAAACAACACAAAGCAGAAAGGAAACCGAAGCAGCGATGTAAATGTACATACACAAGTACGTTATTATGTACCGATCTACACTGAAAGAAAAAGTGGTAGTTTTCCAATTTTATCAATTATTAATTAATAAAAGAATTACTCTAAAAGTAATTTTTTTTACATTCTAAATTAAATAATAATGTTTTATATACAACAAACAATAAACATAAGAATATGTACATTCAATGTTTATTGGCTAATTTTTTGAATTGCATATATAAATTTTATAAAATGGAATTATTTAGATTATGTGGTCTAATATAAAATCAACATTTATGAAAATTCTTGAATGTAGACATTTTTTATCAGTGTATTTAAGTGTACATATGTTCATATGAACGTCGCGGTCGGTGGACACCAGCTGTGCTTTGTTGTTGCTGGGAAGCTGCGCTTTCGAAGTGGAAATATAACAGCTGTCGATATGTTTGTTTGTTGTCTTTTGGCGGTTGCAATTCAAATGACAATTTTAAACTGAATGGCAGTTAGTCCGCAAGCCGGTTCTGGGGCGCCGAAAATCACGCCAGGTCAACCCAATTGAATCATTTCTTTCTTCTCTTGTTTTCTTTGTTGCAATTTATTATTAGCTCTACACTCGAAAAAATAAATGCCAATATTTGTCACTGATATAATAAATCAGTCTAATCAAACCAAATGTATAGGATTCTTTTACAATAATAATTATTAAAATTTAAGAAAATGTTCATACATACATATTAATAAGTTATATGCTCTATTTCTATTCATGGCGGATCGGTTTACGTTTCGACAAATCTCCATTTTACCAAAACAAATTATAATATAATAAAAATTTTGCGTAATTTTAATTACGCGTTAAGTTCTCAATAATAAAAATAAAATATGCATAAGTAAAAGTTTTTATTATCAATGATAATAAAAAGTATAAAGTATAAGGAAAAATTAGGGATGGATAAACTCCGATATTTAATAATATTTGAATGTTAAATCACGATTTTGTAATCGATTTTACTCACTGGCATCACTGACATAAAGTCTGGCAACGTTTCGCATTTTCATAAACGTGCCAGACTTTTCGGTCATGAGCAACCAGCGATGCCGGACCGTGCGTTCATGAGGTTTTAAGCTAAATAAATAAATTAGACAAAGTAAATTGGCAATCGACAAAAACTTTTCCTCTAATGAATTACTTTCCCCTTGCAGCTCGGCGAAAAATATGAAAAATTAGCAAATAAAAATATCGTAATTCGATATTTGGGCAAACAAAAAACCGTGAGATAAATTATCATCTTTAAACAACTATCGATATACCAACAATCTCCAAGCTTGAGTACGTGGATTTTTGAGTAAATTCACGAAAAACCGACACCTTGAAGTTCCTTGAGTAGATCAGACGATGAGGAGCAGTGTCCACTGAGAGGCCCCACAGCAGCGCCCAGCCAGCGATAGCCGGACTTTGTCAGTGCCTCGACCCAGTTAGATGTGCCTGCAGCGCCCCAGTCTGAGCTGATAAAAGTCGAGTCCCCGTCCGTTGTCGTCCGGTCGATTGTTATCCATTATTGATAATAATGGCCCCCACCCGTCGCCGTGCCAGCGACGGCTTGCTGGCCCGTGTAAACTTCCCGCTGTATGCCGTGGACATGCTGACCAGCCGCCACATCCTGGTGGCCGGTGGCGGCGGCTCCAGCAAGACTGGCGTGGCGAACGGCTTTGTAAGGATACCCTAAAGCACTCGCTTGGCACTCGTTTTTTAATGTCTGACTCACTTGCAGGAAATATACGAGCTGTATCACAACGGCAGCCACTTCTGTGCGGAGGAGGTGCTGCGCCACGAGACCGGCGCCAATGTGGTCATGAACTTTGCCGTGAGAAACGGCGGCCGGAGGGGCTATCTGTGCGCCGGGCAGGAGGCTCACTGTCAGATGTACTACGTCCAACCGCGCGTCGAGTCCGAGGAGGATGGCAACGGAAATGGGATCGTGGACGGAAAGCCGGCGCCCACTGAACGGCCTCATGAAAACGGAAACGTGCGACAGCGCAACATACACTCGGGCGTGGAGCCAGTCGGCAATGGCCATAAACCGGCCGCCGCCTCAGCCGCTGAAATTCTGCGACAGTTCCAGCGTCTGCGGTTCGACATTCAGGCGGCGGATGTGGTGCAAACGGATTTCCTGAAGAGCGCCGAGCCGCTGCAACGTGTGGTCCGTATAAGCGGAAACGGTCGTTTAATGGCCACCGGCGGCACCGATGGAAAGCTGCGTGTTTGGACTTTCCCGCAAATGACGCTGGCCGCCGAGTTGGCGGCGCACACCAAGGAAATCGATGACCTGGATTTTAGTCCCGACAGCAAGCGCATTGCCAGCATCTCCAAGGACGGTCAGGGTCTGGTGTGGGATCTCGGCAGCGGAAAACTGCAGCACAAGCTGCAGTGGCAAACACCCGAGGGGGCCAAGTACCTGTTCAAGCGGTGCCGCTACGGAACTGTCGAGGCGCAAAAGGATCAATACCGCCTCTTCACCATCGCCAATCCATTGGGCAAGGTGGGAAAGCAGCGTGGATTCCTGCAGCATTGGGAATGCACCAGCGGCGAGTTACGCCAGGCTGTGGCCATTGACGAGAGTCTGTCGTCGCTGGCGGTCCGGGATGACGGGCGATTTGTGGCCGTTGGCACGATGTTCTCGGGCAGCGTTTCTATGTACATAGCATTCAGTTTGCAGGTAAGCCTCGGACTCGGAAATAGAATCTTTCTTCTGAGTACTCACTTTTCCCTTCTCTAGCGCGTGCTCCACATTCCCCATGCACACTCCATGTTCGTGACGGGTCTTCAGTTCCTGCCCATCACCAATGAGGAGGGACCGCCCATCAGCAGCGACACGGAGGCAGCGGTGCTATCCATTTCGGTGGACAACAAAGTTTGCATCCACAGTTTGCCCCAAAGGCGTAAGCGAGGAATCCTTAGAATGAAAGGAAAACATTTCTAATCTTCTCTCCTTCCGATCTTCTGCAGGTACGATCCCCGCCTGGGTTGCCATTGTCTTCATTGTCGTCATGATTTTTGCCGTATTTGTGCTGTGCTCCTACGTTGGAATCTGATGGTGGTGATGATGATGATGAAGTCTCGTCCCTCGGTGGCAACAACACGATTAATCAATTTGCATTATTAGTTTGTAAACTCGGTTTAGTTTCTTTGTCTCCGCCCCCCTTCCCCGACTTACTCATTTGTTAATTAATTTAAGGGTATTGTTTGTGCCGGCTGCCTTATCTCTTATACTAAATGCAATTATCGCATAGTTGTACCATAATTTGCTTATCTCTCTCTATAGCCCCCTAGGTCGTCACTTGTACATGGGTTCCCTTACTTTCTTTTCCCATTTAAAAATATTTAAAAGACGGAACAGGTTTAAGGACACGGCGTACCGGTGTTCTTTAAGTCAAATTAAATATATGTAGAATCCTTTTTATAATAATAAAAAAACTATTGTTACCAGAATTATGGAACAGTATAGTCACAAATGAATGATTTATAAAGAAACCCCTACAAAGTAGATAATTATATAATGGGGACACAATGTAATGGGAAAAAATGATTTAATACATAATCCAGGAAACTGCGAGTAAAGTCTTTTATCATTCTTCTGCAAACTGCGCATTCCTTTAACTAGCGGCAGACAAGAAGTAAGCCAATGCGGGAAGTAAGAATCGGGATATCTTGTGCTGCTTGTTGAATGATCACGGGACACAGAATCGTAATTTTTTTGACACTGAATATGTACGAAACTTTCAAAGATGTGACCTAAAATAAATAATTCAAATCTTTTTAATTTAGTTTATCTTTAATGCTTCTTTCTCGGCCAACGACTCAAGTTAAGAATCGAAATTTCAACTATTAAACTGAACGTTTAAGGGGGTCTTCTATCTTCGCGCTCAAATTTGGGGCCTATTTTTCAAAAATGGATTGCAAAAAAACTACACATGATATCCGAACAAAATTTTTTTATTTGATTAACTAATGCTTGAACTTGAAAAAAAAAAAAAAAACCATATGAATTTATCATAACATTTGCCATTGGCGCGTCGTCGAATTAACCTCTGTCGGCGCGAAAGAGTCAAACGGCTGGCAAGAAATCTCAGCTTCAGAACATGCAAACAACAAGAAGTTTTTTTTAACTTAATTTTAAGAACGTCGATTAGGTCTAGACACAAGCTTTTTTTAATATTTGCAAATTTCACAAAATGGCAGCGATTTGAAAAAAAATTTCATTTTTTGACCATGTTTTTCAATATAAAAATGACTGTAAAAAATTGAAAAAAAAATTTTTTGGAAAAAAGCTTGTGTCTAGACCTAGCGAGATGTTTTGTGAATAAGTAACGCTTTACAGATCTAGGATATCTTCTATGGTTTCGGCAAAATCGTGCCAAAACTTTTGAAAAACACTACTTTCGGGAAAATGCGTTTAATGATAGGAAAAATGGTCGAAACGTATGGAGGTGGCAATCTTTCGGGCTTCGTTTACCCATGAAGGAATGCGAATTTTACAAAACCCTTTATATGGCGTATTCCTCAGATCCTCTATATATTAATAATAAAAAAAATCTAACTTTAAAAAATTCGTAAGTAGAAGACCCCCTTAATTTGTGGGGCAAAGAGAGAACTCTAGATCTGACTTTGGAGGTAACGAGCTCAATATCGGGTGCGTGTAAGATTTTTATATATTCCCTTAATATCTAAGCTTACCAAAACAAATTCCTGAATTGTTCAGTTTCTGCACCGAATTAAGGTAGGGTGTAGCTTTAGCAAAGTTATTTTGTTTAAGGGCCAATAGAACAACTTTAAAACAGCTTTGGGGACATGATATACTGGAAAGATACATCATGACAACGAAAAGATACATCTTGATATACCGGTGAATTTGGGAGTGGGAAATGTGGGAATGTGGTCTTCATCTGCTTCAGAAATCACACAAGATTTGTTTTTGTAATCTCGGAAGAGTGGAGTCGAACCCATTTTGCTGTCTTTCGATGGTTATTTTTATGATAACGCAAGAACGATCGGCTAAGCTGTCTCGTTGCTTTAATAGAAGAGTAGTAGAGTTCCGGCTTGACTTTCGTTTTCTAGAGTATCAAAAGCAATTTTAAAACATCAACGTATATCGGTGTTCTTGGTCACGCGTTAATCGTTTCCCCAAAATATGTCAGCAATTCTTTTTTTTTATATGTAGAGATTATTACACATTTTCTTTTTATTGAATTTCATATTTCATTTGCATTTTTCGTTCAATATTTGATGCTACAATTTAGGCCTAAATATTAACTTATATATTAACATAGCGTTTACAAAAAATTATTATGTTTCGACGCCTATAATTTTAATTGTTATCTTGTTGTTGCTTCTTGCTTATCAGTTCAATATTCTCCGTATTGTAAAATTTAATATTTATGATTACCGCTTCTGATTTTGTATTAATTGTATTTTTGTTTTTTATGTTTTTTATGTTTTTTACTTTTCAATGACTTGGTTTGTAGTGTATGTTTCGTATATAAAATATAAAATGCATATCAAATGGCAGATAGATGATGTTGTTGTTGATTGATGGTGGCGGGGAAGAGGAGGAAGTTTGGCGAGCAGGGTTCTCATTTCATTTCAGTAATAAATAAGTGTTTTGTTATCATATATATGTATGTTGTATATATTAAATGCCAATATGGCCTTACATACGTTATTTCATTCATTATTATGCGCATTGATTAATGAACGTAGTTTATTATTATTGTGTACGGTTTACGGTTGGGTCTCCATCAAGTAAAGTTAGTGATGCAAATGCTTAATACCCATTATTATAATGCCAATCGTTCCAATTTGACTAAAAGCGACAACACAGGGAATATACACACAAGTATATATCTTCCAAATAAAATTTAAAAAAACATTTACAAGGTATAATTTCATATTAAAACAAATCATAGATTTAAAATCGATTCAAGAAAACTTGAGTTTTTCATTAAAATCATTAAAAATCATTAAGGAGCAAAGGTAATTTTTAAAAACAAATTTTCTTTCTTTTTATAATACTTTTGGCATTCTTTCTTTTGCTGCTAAAAATCCTCTCACTCTCACACTCTTTCTTAGGCCCAACCTCGAACCTCGAAAGAAGTAACTAAAACTAATTTCAGTTAAAATTTGTTTGGACAGTCTTTATGCTGGTTGTTGGGTGGAACGACCGGATCGGGGACCCATCTACGAGGCCTTTGCGAATTGGATAACCGAGCTCATCCTCATCACCTTGGACCCCGATCCCGATCCAGTCCCGTCCCCTGCGCCGCCGGCTGCTAAGTCAGTGAGGCTAGACGAGGCGGCGACTGCCTCCTCCCCGCCAGATCCCAGCCCCTTGTCCATCGCCTCCACCTGGCTGCCGCTGCCGCTGCCGCCGTCGCCCTTGTTCATGTAGTGCTTGCGTTTGCGCAACGGCAGGGTCATCACATTCCGATCTGCCATCATCAGCGAATCGCTCTCCGGCGAGGAACTTCTCTCGGGCGACTCCGTACTCGAACGCAGTCCAATGGCAGCCTCCACGCGGCGCACAATGTCCGGATTGGGCAGGGCGGATCTGTAAGCAAAAATAAAATAAGAGAGTTTAGTTTATTTTCATTAATTTAATTCAGATTTTTTGGTTACTTACTCGTACTTTGGCACCGGAGCATATCCCTTGTGCAGTCCATGACGTGCCAGATCGCCCCGCTTGAAGTGCTCAATCAGCACGGTGGCCTCGTGGGTGTCATCGTAGTTTGCCGCCAGGTCACTGACGTGCAGCGTGGGCTGTTGCTGTTGCAGCATCTGTGGGGGCATCTCCTGCTCCTGTTGCGGTTGCGGTTGGGGGGGAGGCGAGGCCGCATGACCACGGCGCAGCTGCATCATTTGCCAGGCGGCGGCGTGCACGTCCTCATCCTGCACCGCCTGGTGGTCACCATTGTGATCGTGATGATGGCGACGCGCCATGTTGGCCGCCTCGAGCAGGGCTGGATTGATTGTGAGGCCAGGGGCAGCATGGGGCTGGAGCTCCAGGAGATTAGGAGGCTGCTCTTGGTAATAGCTGCTCTTCACCTGGCTCGGCGGCACCTGCTGTTGCTGCTGCTGCTGCTGCATGCTCAGGTCTGTGGGCAGCTCCTCTTCAACATAACTGATGTGAGCTGTGCTGGGCTGGGCACTCGCCACCCCACTGTCCCGACTCCGAGCATCCGGTTCCACGTGCCCGTTCAGATAATGCGACGAGGTGGGCGGCGGCGAGGCCAGGCTGCTGGCCGATGGCGAGTACGTGGAGCTGAGGGAACTAGGCGAGAGTGGCGAAGCGGAGGCCGCCGATGCTGCTGCTGCTGCAGCTGCCGCTGCCTTAGCTCCACGTGGCTGACGCGGCTGACGAGATTTTTTCGTGGCCGGCGGAGATCCTGGAGGCGAGTTATTGCTGCTCTCCGAGTTGCTGCTGCCCTGCGAGGACGGAGAACCGGCCGAGGAGGAGCCTGTTGATGCTGCCGTGGAAGCTGCTGCTGCCGTCGCCTCCACATCGTCGTCGGGTATCTCGTTGGCATGACCCTTGATGTGGGCCTCCATCTCCTTCTTGTTCTTAAAGGTCTCGTCGCAGATAGTGCACTTGTAGCACTTGGAACCGTAGTGCTGGACGCGGTGCAGCTTCAGCACGTGGTTGTAGCCAAAGTCCCGAAAGCAGATGTCGCAATGGTAGGGCTTCTCGCCGGTGTGCGTGCGCGAGTGCACCTTGAGCTGCTTGGAGCAAGTGAAGCCCTTGCCGCAACCGGGCTCCGGGCACTTGTACGGCTTCTCGCCGGTGTGCGTGCGCATGTGGATCACCAGTTGGCCGGACTGGATGAATGTCTTCTCGCACACGGAGCACTTATGGGGCCGCTCGCCGGTATGGATGCGCATGTGGCGATGCAGCTTCCCGGAGTGCTCAAAGGCCCGGCCGCACACGTCGCACTTGTAGGGACGCTCTTTGGTGTGGATGCGTCGGTGAACCTGCAGGTTCTCCTTGACGCTGAAGAGCTTGTGACAGAACTCGCACTCGAAGGGTCGTTCGCCGGTGTGGGTGCGGTAATGGCGGATCTGGAGGGAGGAGAAATGAGTTAGGAATGATGCCAGGAATGCTTAGGGGGAAACTTACCAGCCTGGCGGGCACGGCGAAGGTCTTCTGGCACACATTACACTGGTAGGGATCGGCTCCGGCAGCCACATTGGCCAGCGGCTTGATGGTCGGACTCTTGGGTATGCCCACCGGTAGACCCGCCTCGTTTAGCTCGATGGCCGGGGAGGAGGACGAGGAGGACACGACGCCGGCGCCACCCAAGCCGCCGTTCAACGACAGCTCGGCGTTCTTGGCGTGCGACTTGGTGTGCGAGGTGTGGGCCGACTTGCTGCCAAAGGTCATGCCACATTGCTCGCACTTGAACTGTGGCTTGTTGGCGGCAGGTTTGCGCTGTTGCGTCGTCGTCGTCGTCAGCGCCGCCGTCGATGTGGCCGGGAATCCAGTGACCGGTGGCTCTGTCTTGATCCTCTGAGCCGCCGTTGGGGAAGCGGACGTTGTAATACTTTCATGTTGCTGCTGTTGCTGCTGCTGGATGGTCAGCTGGTAGCTGACGAATTGTTGCTGCTGCTCCTGGCGATGATGCTGCTGCTGCTGCTGCTGCTGCTGGAGCTGCAGCTGTCGCTGCTGTGGCGTCTGGAGGAGTTCGTAGTGCTCCGGGTGACCGCCCGAGGAGGCGACCATGCCTGCCGCGCTGGTGGTCATTGCCGTCAGCGGAGGCGGCACCTGGAGACAGAACTGCGCCTGACTGGGTTGCTCCGTTTTGATCAGCAATTGATTAGCGGGATAGTAAACCATGTTGGTTGCGTCTGAATCTGAAATGAGGGAGGGGAAAATCAAAGTCAGGCAATGCTGTAAATGAAATAAAATAACAAAAAATGCTTGCTTTAAAAGCTATCTTTAAGGGGGTCTTCTACATACGAATTTCTTAAAATTCTAAATTTTTTTTTATTATTAAAATATAAAGGATCTGAGGAATATGCCATATAAAGGGTTTTGTAAAATTCGCCTTCATGGGTAAACGAAGCCCGAAAGCCTCCATTCGTTTCGACCATTTTCCCTATCTTTAAACGGGTTTTCCCGAATTTTTTTTATTTTTTGTTTAATTTTTACACCTTCCAACAGGTGAAGAAACATGGTTGAACATTAAACTTTTTACAAAAAAATGTATATTAAAAACAATTTTTAATTAAAAAACAATAGTACTCGGAGAAGCTTAGCCAACGTAAAACTGAAAATAAATAAAATTATATTTTCTCATTTCATGCAAGTATAAGGAGAATTATGATAACAGAAAAATTACCCCTAAAATTTTGATGACCCCACTTTGACCCCATATAATAAAAGAATGATTAACTACACTTTAAATATCCAATAGTATTAAGTTTAAAGATATACAAAAGTAATAAAAAAAATTATCTCATTATCTTATACAATTTTCTCACAATTAATTTCTGAAAATAGGCAATAATTTTGGTCTTGTAGTAGAAGTCAAAAAAGTTGAATTAAATCCTCCTCCAAATGCTCCCTTAACTATGACGTAATATATGTACATATAGGTTCATAGAAGACACCTCACCTGCCTTGCAGGTTAACCTGATCCACGATCCTGCGTCACGAAAAAAAGAACCACAAACAGCTAAAAACACCCAGCAAACATCGAAAGTTAGATACGGGTGGTTGGGTGGAAAAGCCTCGGCCAAAGGGGTAGAGGGGGGAATGGAAAACCCACCCCGGGAATTTTTACTACTACGCACTTTTTCTGTTATTGCCGGCCGGAGTTTTCCCGGAAAAGGAAACAAACTTGCGGAAGAGAAGGCATCGCGAGTCAAGGGAATAAGGGGAGGCAATTCATTGACAGCTACGCTACGCAGTTTCTGAATTACAAAAATTTCCCTTTAAGGGATTTTCACCCAACCCAAACGAGAGCTTTCCAACCGGCTTTTCTTTTCCCTTCCCTTCTCTCTCTCTCCCTTTCTCCTTTGCTCTCACACTTAAGCTGGCATAAACCCCCAAAAACCTCCCCCCAAAGCCCAATTTTCGTATACCAAAACAAAATGGCGTCAAGTTAAAAGGGGGCCGTCGTCGTTTGCATGGACTTTTCCGGAAAAACATTCTCTGTTAGTTACCTTTTGCAGGCGGTTTCTTGGTCACACCTTTAGTCTTGGTCTTGGATATATCCATCAGTTCAGTGCCGGATTTGTTGAGGACATCCTTGAGCCATATTTGCTTGGTCGTCCAAGTCTTGGCATTATTCCTACTCTCAGTCATCTTGTTTCCTCTGATAAACTCAATAATTTATCGTTTTGATTGGTTAAAGTCCCGTGACAAGGAGAATTGTAAACATTTCCTCAAGTTGTTTGAGATCTTCTGTTTCTAAAACTATATACTAGGCTGATTAATCGATTTGGATTGCAAAATCAGACTTTAGGAGAACATTTTTGTCAGTCCCTGGAGTTATCTACATCTATGTATGGGCAGCAGTCTTAGCATTTATATTGATTCAGTTCTCGAATTCAGACAAGAATTTTCATTTGCCGCGTGATCTTCTCCTTGATCAGATTCTTCTTGATGATTTTGATGATTTTCTTCAAATCCTTCGACTGTTGCACGGGGTAGGTGTGCTGATAGGCCTGGATATTCTGCGGAGGCTGCTGGTGACGATGATGATGCTGCTGCTGATGGTTGTGGTATTGGTGGTGGTGACCGCATTGACCTGACCCCTTATTCATGCGCATTTTTCTAAACGATCTCAAGATATCGTTCATTGAGAAATCGGTCATTTTCGAGCGTACACACACACATTTATTTACGCACAACACAACACACGAATTACAAGTCGCAGAGTTACGGAACAACTTTTACATCGCCGCCGCACACGAGGTTCTGTGTTCGATGGTACAACGGAGACTGGTGGGTGAGTTGTCAAAAAATCGGCCTCAAACCCATGAAGGAGCTGGCGGCGGGCGGCGGCATGGGAAAACCAACCACCATTCGATCTGAAAATTTCCCTCAATGGGAAATTCTCCAATTTGGAAAACGTTTGAGCAGGAAATTGTTCGAGTGACTTTCCGTTTGAGTGGTTTGCAACTCTAGATAAGGGAACTTATACCGTGTACCCCATAAATTCCCTTTGCACGGCAGTCGGAACAGAGTAAAGCCCATTCTTATCGGGGTTATATTTGTGGCACTTTGTTAGTCATGACGAGTATGATATTTGAATCCATAGAGATATATGAATATATTTGTATATGTATATATGTATCCCCAGGCATTTCCGAACTAATATAAATATAGCCAGTAATCGCTGTTAAAGATAAGCTTCCATAACCAACTACGGCATTTGAGTGTTATGGATTCTGAAAGCTTGTATAATAAATCTGCATTGTAATTATAAGAACAGATATAGTAAAACAATTGTTTACTAAAATCAAAGTTCAGTATAAACATAAATTTGTATAATTTAATTTCCAACAAGACATACAGCATTGACTGTAATATATGTTTATTTATTCCACGCTTCTACAACAAGCTCATTCTAAAATATAACCCAACCCTAAACTATTCTAGACTATATAAAACACAAGGGAAATGGGAATCACAAATGTTAAAATACAATTTTTCCGTGAAGAAGGCAAGTTCAAAAAACTTTTTCGGCTTCTGTGTTGTTAGTGTTCCCGATGTTTATTCGTCAGAGCGTTAAACTAGCACAAAAGTTCATTAACATTCGACACAAAAACTATTTCTGTGTGAGTGTTGTTATTGTGAAGGCGAAGAAGTGAGAGCAGCGGATCCAACGTTTGCTTCGGACGCGTTCTCCTCCGGGGCTACCCAACTAAAAAGTTTCTGAAGGTATGGCGACGACGACGGACGACGGACAACGAAAAATGAAATGTTTTTTTGGGGGAAAACACCACACATTTGTCTATTATGAGGTCAAAAGCATGGCCGTGCTCGGTGTTCGGTGTTCGGTCAATGATCGTGGTGATTTCCGAGAGCAAAGCACGATGGATAAGTCGAATCACCGTTATTTTGTTGGGATAGCTCAGAAACGACTCGGAAACTACTCGAAAACTGGTCTCTGGTAGAGTGGTTAGAGATCGAGATCATGTTTGGATAGATCAGTGAGGTTGGTTCCACTTGGGGAATATTCACCAATCTGTTCTTGGCATTAATAAAGAGTTATTTGAACTTGGTGTGGGTGATAGGTAGGGGATCTGATGAAATTTGATATGATTTTTAGATGAAGAAGATATATTCTATACTCCTTCTACCGGGTATAACATCCTCCCCTTCCTATGTACATATAGACCATCCATCCACTTAAGCTTTCATAAACAACTCAATTCACCTCCCATATCTCTGGCTCGCACTCAACTCTACTTTACCTTGCCCAGATCCACACCGATTTATGTAGTAGTTCGGTGGTGCTTTGGGTTCGGTGCTCGCTGTTGGCGTCTTCTTTCGTGGACTTTCTTGAGGGTCAATGAACATTTAAATATAGGCACAGGCACAGTGTAAGCTTTTCTCTTTGCAAGATTTTTTGTTATTTCGGTGTTATTTTCGGTCTGATATCTAGAGTATCCACTGCACCTAGTTCTAGGCAAAGTATTTTTTATTTAAAACAGCAACCCTAACAGGAGTTAAGTCCGACATTAAAATAAATGTGACCATTTTATTTATTTAATTTAAGCGTTGTTTACATTTGAGACACATTTAACATTTGTGAAATTTAAAGACCACCTGAGGACATGGAATTTATCAACCTTTTATATTTCCCAAACATGGGATCCAAATCCATTTCATTAAATACTTTTTAAGTATGGACGTGTAAAGTTAAGCTCCGTAACCGTCAAAACAGGAAACCCGTACAAGAATTATTAAAAGCGATAAGATACGTTTACTATTGAAATTAAAGCGTGTTGGAAATTCCTCAAGGCAACCTATGATCGCAATTTCGGTTTAGGGAAAGGCAAATAACTTGTCGGAAAATTCCATTGCGATTTTGATTATTACACATTATTCTAATATAAAAAGTCTGCCATATTCATTCATCAATGAGTCTTTCTAGGAAATCGTTTCACCATTAGCTGAGATCATCGGGGGCAGTCCTGTTTTATTCTGATATTTTGCAAACAATCATGATTCATCGAAATATTTCCTTTGGGTTCAGAATCCCAAAAACTATAGTTTGCTTTTTAAATACAAATCTATATTGCGAAGGTCTAGACAAGTCGTCCAAGCTCGTGCTGCTCTGCCGCTGCCGCTGCCTCAGCGGACGTCAACGTCTACGCCAAGGAGCACGCACATTTTGCGTGGGGCGGCGGCAGCGGTGCGGTTAGCCTAGGTCAAAAAGCGAAAAAGACAGACCGCTGTCAGCGAGTTACAGTTGAGCGAGAACGCATACACACACACACTCATACTGCTACTGACGCAGTTCTGGGTTCGTTGGCAGGTTGGGGGAATTTTGCGGCGTAGAGATACAGCGCGTGCAAATGATATAATACGTAAAGTACCAAATATGGCGTAATATTTCTAGCTAGTGTTGCGCTAGTTGGCGAAATTAAATACTTGCGGTAAAAGCATTGCGAATATTAAAGAGTCGTGTGCAGCAACCCCCATGACGTGTTTCACTTCTCTGGCAACATCTTATTGTACATACATACATACTGACATCTGTATGTACATAAATGGCGCAGCAAGAGCACCTTCCCTTTCGTTTGACATTCCACCCCCCACACCCACACTCGCTGTGGTGTTGTTGCTGCTGTTGCACCAGTCACCGCTTACTTACTGCAGAGAGCAACACAGCGAGAGAGAGAGAGCGACTGCCAAAGAGAGAGGGTGGGTGGGTGAGCGAGTCAGCACGCGCATTGATTGTGAGGCTGTCGAAAACCGAGGCACGGCCTCCTTATGGCAACGCCTCGTACAGCAGCGCGACGAGGCTGTCAAAAACTCGTGCACGCCCTCCACGTGTAGTTCAAGTTCAAGACAACAATGAGAACGAGTGAATGCGCGAGTGTGAGAGTGCAGCGCTGTCGCAGCCGCTGCCTGCGCTGGCGCTGCAGTAGACGTTGCAGTCGGAAATCGATGTGTGTGTGTCTGTGTTTGCTTGCTTACTGCCAATTTCGCATTGCATACTTTTTTCGAGCCCTTGAAGAGATTGCATTCAATCTGAGAGACCGAAGAAGTTACAGAAAGGCCAAATATGGCTCTTTTGCATTAATTACAATACTCATCCAGAAACGACCGCCATCGTAAAGCGGCAGCGGCGACGTCGTCGTCGGCGAGCAGTACAACCAACCTCAATCCAACAAAAGGGTCAACGAACTTCGAAAAAAAGCTCGCAACGATACTTTTCTCAAAAAGTGTAAAGAGAAGAAAGAAGAATTGAGGGCCTCAGTGTGTGTGTGTGTGTGTGTGTGTGCTGCGATCGCAGCAGGGGCAACGGCAACAACACCAGCCACTCTCAATACATAAATTTTTTTTGGAAACTCCAAAAGCAAATACAATAAGTAATAAAGGCGAAAAAAGAGACAACCAGCAGCAGCACCAGCAGCAGAGCAACAAAGGGGCAGCATGCACAAGTGTTTCTTTTTTTATGTCCCGAATTTCTTTCTCTCCCTCTCTGGGGGTATATTGAATAAACCTTACATTACTTTTTGTTCTCGAACAATTTCGAAATACATTTTTACGGCGCCTTAAAATTAATTATAATCAGTCACTCGGACTCGGACTTTTTCTGGGGGAGTGCCGCCAGTGCCTTTGGCCTTTCGGTGGTTTTGGGAATCTTTGGATTCACCTTTCGGGCTGGAAACGAGTTTTTCAAAAGCTTCCGGTGATATGTACAATATATGGTAGAAGGGCGTGTTTCCGCGAAAGTGGTTCAATTTTCGGCTTTCAAGATGCATTTCCGCCGTAAATTTAATTTTAGCCGGACAAATGCTTCCTTGGAAATAAATAAAGTACAGTTGAGAACAAAATAATAACACTGAAAAAAACTTCAGTCAAATTGCAAAATAAATTATCCTTACAGATCATAACGAGTATTTTTTTTACAAAAAAAAAAAGTATTTTAAAAGGTTTAATTAATATTTTATATATTTTTTAAATCCATGTAGATTTATAAACAATCACTAAAATGAAGTCTAGCATGGACAAGAACCCAACGAATAAGTGAATAAAGTGAACCATTCATGTTCATTTCCGAATTCACTCGTCCGTATATTTTGTTTCGCTGTTGCTCGCACAGAAATAAGCAAGCAGGACAAGTATCTTGCAGATACAGAACGATTTATGTACATATGTGGTATTTTTTGGCAAAACACGTTTGACAAGTTGTCTGCGACCACTAGCCCCGAAGAAAAGGCATGAAAATGTTAGAATTATTCCGTTCTGTTTAAAAAAAATCACTGACCAAAGGTAAGCAGCAAAATGTTATCGGCTGATTCGCTAATTTAGCAAAATTACTGGCTGTGCTGCTGCTGCTGGCCTTCGTTACTCAATAACAGAATAATGCAGTCCGGGAGAGATGATGGGAATGATGCTGAGAAAATGAATAGCAACACACACTCGCATTTTTAGTGAGTGAATGCTAATTTCGCGCCAGAAAGAGACGGCATTAGCGTCACGCCGCCTTGAACTTGAATTTCGGAGAGAGGAAAAAATACGGGCCTTCAATCGAAGCTCTGTACAGCCAAAAAGTTGGAAATTAAATAAAAGCATAACAGGGCGAGAGCGAGAGTGGCAAAGGGAGCTTGCAGCAGAGTGCAGCAGACACATCGAGCAGCGTCAAAGTGACGCGTTGCCTGCTACAGCCTTGTCCTTGAACTTGGCAAAAATTTGTTGTTGCTGTACCTCATACATATGTATGTATGTATATAATGTATGTACGTATGGATATTGCAAGCCAAAGGACACAAACACTTTTGCAATGCGCTTTCAAACATACAGAGAGCTGCAGCTGCAAACGCTGGCAGAGGGCGCACTTTGTTCACATAGGGCTTCCCGAGTGAACGAATGCATATGTACATACATATATATTTATATACTTTTATCACATTAGCTACATTTATCGATACAAAAGGCAAGACGCCATTTTTTGCAGTTGAATTGAAAGAGAACGAGATCCTACTCGTGCGATCAAATTAGCTTCCAAGTTTACATTCGATGTTACGATCTTCAAAATCATAGAATTTTTATTGTTACCAGTGCTTGATTTTATTTTATTAATTATTATATTAATTTCAAAGAATCAACTATATAGAAAAGTAAGCCAATACTTAAAGTTTATGCAGATAATATTAATTTTGCTTAGAATTCCTCTCTAGATCACATCGAGTCATTAAACTAAAAGAAGCAGAACAAAACAGAAACAGATATACAGACGTATTGTTAACCAAGGTCAAACGTTTTTATTTATAAAAGAATTAAAAAAAAAAGAAACAGCTAATTGGGGAGCAAGAAGGAGAGCGAGAGAGGCAATATGGACAACCATTTTGTATACATATATGAACAAACTTACAGACATACAAGCGATTATACAATATATCAAAGATACCTTGATAAACAAACAACCGATAGCAACAGCAACAACAATAAAAACAATTCTAAATAACGTCCCAGAACGACAGCAACAATAACAAATTCCCCAAAAAAATATGGTGGATTTTTAGATGCGCCAGAGGCCGGTGCTGCGGGGGAGGGTGCTTCTGCTTCTACAGATACAGAACTTTTTGGCGCACACAACCACACAAAGAAACGGATACAAAGGCACGCACACCAGTGGCTTGGATTTTACGCATGTCTGCGAACCGGCTTTTTTGCCTCATTCCCTCCCATTTCCCCCCGAATTAAGCATTTGCGTTAGAATAAATACTTGAGCAAGCTTGCCGTCAGAATGTATCTGTATCCCTCAATGATATATCTATCCAAAGTGGCAAAAGTATCTGCCGGCCGTAGTTGCTGGGGCGTTCCAATATGAAAATTACTGGGGTAGGCAAAGGGTTGGCTGCTCACAGAGGCACATAAATCGACGGTTTTGGCTTCCACAGTGCTCACGAGTTTGTCATGTGATTTTGGTCTTCGCCGCCGATAAGCGGAAATTTGTGAATAGACTGCAAAAAAGTGCCCTAAAATAATGTGTTTCTCTGCGAAATCGGAGAACGGAGAGCGAAGAACAGGCTGATAAGGTTTTCATTGTATTTTCCACTTTTAATTACAGTAGACACTTGATTCAATTAAACCAGTAGAGTTTTAACTAGTAGAATGACATACAAAGGAACACATAGTTTTTATTTTATTAAAAATACTCGTTGATATTTGTTCAATCTTGAAAATCTAGTTAACTACATATTCGAGTGTCACTTTTTCAAGAGTTCACTGTATATTTTGACTGCTTTATGGCGAATAACACTTAAAATCGTTGCTGTGATCTATAAATAAATGTCGGTTATTGCCTTACTGCAAATAACCAAACTGAAAGTACTAAAAATACTTGACTAGGCAATTATCGAGCATAAACGGGGTCCAAAGATGAATGGGTGGACGATAAGCAACTAACAAAAGAATAAATTGCATCATCTTAATAGACGATGTCATATGATATAATTTTGATTATATGATCATTCATACGAGTACCTATGGGTAAATTTGTGTAATATTTTGAAGGCAGGATTCCCAGAAACATTATAGATGCTAATTTGAGATACCCTTAGCAAAATTGATACGAGTTTAGCTAGAAGTTTTTTAAGATTCCCTTTAAATGGTTGAAAAAAAAAAACGAATTTCGTGGAATAATTTGTATACCAAATTATAGCTCGCTACTTATGTTATCAAAAGTTCACATTTCCGCCTTCCAGTTATTGGCTTATAAATCAGCTTACTATCATCCCGTTCCGCCAATATATCAGGGCATCACACCACCTACCTGATGAAGAATTATAACTTAAGCACGGCTCCATTCATTAAAGCGAAGCAAGATAAACTTGAGCGTTTTCCACTCGAATACTCGAACATTTGAATATCGCCAGAGAGTGTGATAAGAACTCAGTTGGCGTTGGGCTCCGGACTCCGGGCACCGATAAGTGGCAACAGGTGGAACGTGAATGAACGCAGCTACGACAACCCAAGCCAGCGCGACCCGAAAAGAAAAGCGAATCAAATCAACTTGCCAATTTTTGCGATATCACCATTAACGTTGTTTTTTTTTGTTTTTTCTTTTGTTTTATAATCGGTATTTTCGCTTTTGCGCCCACCACGACAACAATTTACTGTGCACATAAATATAAATACCTCAATATCAAGTTCCATAGATTAGAACAGAAAAAAGAATGAATTCTTTGCAATTCGCCAGTTAGAGTTGTTTTCTGATTTCTTTTTGGGTTTGTTTATAAGTTTTCCCCGCCGCCTGACGTTGGCACTGACCTTCGGACACAAAATAAGCTGCCATATCTTTTTTTACTGCATTTGCCCGATACAATGTTAAAGGCTCGTGTCTTACTGGATCCTTATCTTGCGGTCAAAGTGACAGGGCTTAAACAGATTTATTTATAATCAAAATGAAAGTCAATTCAGTTCTGTAATTATTATATAAGATGCAAAATAAGAGCTGACCCTAGAGCGTTATCAATAATTTGTGTGTGGTCATGATTATAAAGAGTTTTAATGAAGTCCTGCGAGCGCCACGCGTGTCATTTCTATCTGGTTTCTGGTTAAGAACACCTGTTGATACCCATATGTAGATTAGGTTTACGTTAAATGATCCCGTCAAGTGGCCAGTGGGTGACGGTGACTCACGCCCGGTCAGCGGTGACTCACGACTGCGTAGGAAACCCCTCTTGAACATCGAATCATTATCAAAATCGGCGAATACCTAGAACAATATAATATTGGTCTATTGTCTTGGTGACTCAATAAGCTCCCCGTTTCTTAAGCCCATTGACTCATCAATATTACGGCTTGAGAACCTGGCCCAATTACCGAGGGGGTGTGTGTGTGTCCTGGAATTTCTTTTTCACTTTCCAACCAGATTCTAATCGGTAAAACAACTGTGTGATTTTTTCCCTGATGGCGTGTGTTTATAGATCTGTTTTGATATTTTTACTGGTTAATCATTGACGTAAGGGGTGTGGTGTTGATTAAATGGTGATAAATTAAAACAGGGGTTTTTTAGGTATATTTATGTATATTAAATATAATGGATTTAACAAAGTTATTAATTGTTTACAAGAAAAGCTTTAAAGCAATATTTATTTAAATCCTTATTTTACTGCCTTTTCCACAATTTTGTGGATTTTAAAAGTAGTTTCAAACATTATATATACAATGTTTGTACTTAGCTTGTCAAAGAATGAAAGATGAAATAATAGCGCTTTGTTTACAAAAGTTTAATGTTAATCGAGAGGATATGTAAGTTAGTTTCCATAAGTATTATCTTGTTAAACGAATTAATAATCCTGTTAATTCCATATTCTTTGTTATGTATAAAAATTACTTCTGATAATCAGAACTGCAAAATATAAAAGCCTTTGATCAAACTAGAGATATAATTCGTTAAAAGAACATGTTTTTATTTCATATTAAAAACGTTGTAAAAATTGCAATTAAGCTTCGAAATAGTATGTATACAATTTATAAAAATTGTGTAATAATTACCTAAAATTAGGTAACACATTTCAAAACTCACCATAAAATGTAACTGTAAAACTGATCTTAGAACGCAATGTGTAATCCAAATGGGGGCTTGCGATTCTTTTGGCGATTGCTTAACACTTGTTAGCGAGTGATTGGCTTGTTGTTCTGGGGGAGTCGCGCGTCCAAACACGCGCGTCGACCAGCGGCAAGTGTTTTCCGCCGAAACTGCGAAACAGACCCGTAGCCGTAGTCGTACCCGTGCCCGTAATCACAATTGTGTTGCGACAATTCTCTCGCTCTCACTCGCCCGCCGATGACCAATTACAAAATACACTCTGAGTCGTCGGCCGTTAGAACAGGACCACTTCTGTTTTCTTTTTCTGTTTTCTCAGCTTTTACTGTTTTTTGTTTCGGGTTTTTGATTTCTGGTAGTGGTTCTGGTTTGTTATTGTCGTTGTCGTAGCTGAAGAGAGCGAGCTGGTGATCGGGCCCCGAGCGATCGTGTACGTATACGCGATATGCGGTCGCTAAGCTTTCGGGTCCGAGCTTACTCGCCGTTGCCAGCGGAGGCAGCGCAGCCTTCGATATATTATAAAATTATTATTTTCAGCTTTTAGAATCGTGCTGCTCTCCCTCTCTCTCTCTCGCTGCCTCTCTCGCTCTGCCTTCCGATTTCCGTGTATATGTATCAACGGCTCTAATCACGAGTGTGAGTGCGAAGTGAGTTTGTGTGTGGGCATGCTATTTATTATCTAGCACTCATTGTTGTCTTTGCGCACATTCACACGCCACTATAAACAATATTGACCTAGGTTGTTTCTGTATGTACATACGTATATGGCGGATATTATAACTTATGAAGGTTCACGAACGAATATGTTATCGCACTTCTTGATTCTGAGCCCTTTTCCACGAAAACACTGCTTTTTTGATTTTTCCTCAGTCAGTCTTTAGTGTAAAGATACGACACACACACACACACACAGAGTTAAAAAATTGCACTTGTGTTTGGAACTAAACTTTAGAATTGTTGCTCAGTATGATTTTTGTTACTTTTTCCGTATAAGGCAAATGAGATCAATTGGTATAATGTCGCGCACTGTAGGTTTTGTTTGTTCCTTTTGCAGGGGCTATAGCTTTAGCGTTAGCTACTCGAATTTTCATTCAACTAATCGGAGAACGTGTCCGTACGCGTCGCCTGCTCGTCGAGTAATACGAAATACGAGAACCGAAAAATTTGCCGAGAACAAAGCTCACAGCGGCAGAGCAGCGACCGAGCCAGCGGCTGAGGCAGCGACGCCGACTGCGCGGCATTGGTGCAGAATGAAAGTCGCTCGGCGTACGGATGTGTGTGTGTGTGTGTTTGTGAGCCGGCATTTGCCGCAGCTGCTCACACAGGCAAAGGTGCGCCGTTTTCGCAGTTGTACTTATTCGGCAATTGTTGTTGTTGCTCTCGCTGGCATCGACGCTCAACTTACTCAATAAAATTTTTATTATGATATCTACACGCACACGTTCGGATGGATTGTCGCCGCTGGGCTTTCAGCTATACGTTCTTATCGCCGTTTGCTTCTGGCCGGATGACGTTTCCGTCCGAAATTGGCCGAACCTCAGATTTGCTAACAAAGAAGATGGCCACGACGACCTGGGCCAGGAAGAGTTGCCAGTCACTGTCCAAGGTTCGCACCATATGGAATTAGAATCAGATTTGCACATTAATGGATTATTTTTATTAATAATACTAATTTAGAATCTAGAATGTTATCATTCAAAGTGAACCTCAATCAATTTTATTAATATCATACATTCAGAATATAAATTTTATATCATGACATTAAATATATATGTAAATATAGTTATAGAAACCCACTAAAAGTACAAGAACCCCCATTAAAAGAGCACATACATATTTAAGCTTTGATAGTCTTCTGACTTTTCGTAGTCTCTGAAATCGAGATGTTTTTAAATGCCGATAGGCCAGTTTGCTGTTTACACTGATCAAAAATATATTTTTACGGGGTCGAAGACACCTTTTACTCCCACCCACTCTAGTACGCCCTTGTATTCTGTTAGTGTCGAATATATAAATATAATTTGGAAACGAGAGCAGGGCTGATACATTCCTTTGTTGCTACAAGAAGAGTGTATTGACCCGAAGTAAACGGAGCAGCGACAAAAATGAAAAATAAACCAAGAAATAATGGTATAGACCAGTGCCTCGCCGTTGAGATACCGGGTACGTACATA
This sequence comes from Drosophila burlai, assembly GCA_008042655.1. Lineage (NCBI taxonomy): Eukaryota > Metazoa > Arthropoda > Insecta > Diptera > Drosophilidae > Drosophila > Drosophila burlai. The sequence continues at coordinate 54,039 of VNJT01018516.1, forward strand.
TGTACATACATACATACATAATAATAATATTTTCCATATAATGTATTTATGTGTCTAACTTTTGTGTAACTACTAAAAATTAAAATCGAAGACCATAGAATACCCAGCTCCCAAAGCCTTGCCTGCTTTTTGGGCGTCATTCTTCGCGCTGCTGTTCGAATGCAATGCACCCCGTACTCCACCGTGTATAATTAACAACAAAATTATGCATAAATTATCGATCCAGGTGCAGAATTCTGCGAATTCATAAAATTAAGAAATTTCAGTTGACGCGTGACTGAGATGCGGCGGCGGCAAAAGAAAAAGTTGCAGCAACGCTGAACGCATTTCCTGCGCTGCTGCAGATCAGGGGGAGGAAGTCGGGCCAAGGCTTAGACTGGAGGGCGGGGGGTGCGATAATTTAAAGCTTCATTTCATCCCTTGTGCGACTACGCCAACGACCAACACCAACAGAAACGGTCGAGGCCGAGAGCCACAAGCGAAAACCCCAAACCCAAGGCGTCTGGCAACGTTGCAAAAAGGGCAACGGCAACGCAAACAGCGCTGCCGGCGTCAGAGCCAAGCAGCGGCAGAGTCCGCGTGGCGGCCGTGCAACGGCTTTCAACGGCATCGCGAGGACGTGCCACTATTTCCGACACATGCTGCACATGCACAGTGGGGGAGGGGAAAGAAGCAGAACTCGTGTAGTTTCATGCTCATGCAACGAGTGTGCACGACTCTCTCCGTGTCTGTTGCCGTGTTTATGCCATACATTTCGTGTACTCTTGAGTTCGTGAAAATAAATTGTGTATCATTTTCGGTGCATAAAATATAACAGAAAATGCCTAATATATTTCAACCAAAATTTTATTGTATATGTGATTTATAATTTCGTATTGTTTTCTATGTAGGAATTTAAGAATGTACTATAAAACAGTTCCAAGAATGTTGCATATTTAATGACTAGATCGTGTAATTATTAAAGTAATACAAAATTGACGGAATACAAAATTGACATTAAATATGGCCTCAATATATGAAATTGGGAACCGCTACCTAAATACATAACTCTTATTAAAATAGGTGGCAAAGCTTAGCAATACATTAAGAAAATATAAGTAAATTGCAGGAGCACTTAAGTATGTTTTATTTTCACTTACTTTTAAAAGAATTAATTTTTTAGTCTCTTCAAGGTTTACTTTTCAAAGTTATTAAAAAAAAAAACAATAATAAACTAAATTAATATGAAATCGCATAAACGCAATCTGCATTATTTCCCGACACTTGCCATGATTCTGTGGGCGTGAATATTGCGTTGGGTGTCAAGAACTCGAATATCTTTTCTTCGGCTGGGTGGGAGGACATCCGTTGAATGTTTGAATTTGTAGATGTATATTTTAGAAGCTCCGAGAAGCTGCGAGTTCGAGAAATCAGAGTTCCTTGCCAAAACTGGCAATGATTCTATAGAACTTTAAAACAGTCGATGCTTTTTATAATTAACATCTTTAAGATACAATGACTAGATTTTAACCGTATCTTTAATAAACAGAAATAATAATAATAAGAAATAATTTAATAAATAAGCTTCAAAAAGGATGAGGGATTAGTAATTATTTTTTTCTAAAAAACGTTGTCATAAGTTTTTTAAATGGCCCCACTTGAATGCTTTACAGCTCTTTGTAAAGGTATTTAACGTATTGTGTAATTAATTAACTCAGCAGTATTCACATATAATATTTGTTTTGTAAATATAACAAGAAAGGAAGCTAACTTGGGCAAGCCGAAGTTTAAATACCCTTGCAGTAAGTATTTAACATTTGGTATACTTAAGGATTCTATAAATGTTGAGCGAAACATGTTGACAGTAAAAAATGTTGCGCAACAACTAATTATTGCTAGCAACAAAGCCTCAAAATAAATTAATTGATATATGGCCGCTAAATGATAGGTAGTCATATGTTGTAGTTATATGTTGAAAATTGGCAAAGTTGTAATTTTTTCCTCAAAATTTTCCGATCGTTCCTATGGCAGCTATATGATAAGTCGTCCGATCTGTCCCTTTCCGACATACATATATGTATAGTAGTGAGAGTATATAAAAGACTATTTTCAAAGTTTCATTCAGATACATAGCTCTAAAACTGAGGGACTATTTTGCGTAGAAACGGACGGACAGTCGGACAGAAAGACGGACAGACGGCTGATCAAGAATGTATATACTTTATAGGGTCGGAAATGTCTCCTTCACTGCGCACAATGGCGCAAAAGATAGAGATACTATACAATAATCAACTTTTTGATGACAACAGATCGTAAAATTTGTTATTGCATTCGACAGGTAATAGTTCAAAAGGGTTCAATCCAAAAAATTATTCAAATCGGTTCAGTATTTTAGAAGTTACACGTGTTCAAAGTTGAACCTTTTTTGAGTTGCAAAAAAAGCTTGTCGATTTTGAGAAAAATTCTGGCTTTGAGGTCGATTTTTAGGTAAAATATGTAACCGACCAAAATTGTTATGGTCTCTATCGAAAGGGTCATAAAATCTCGGTAAAACCAAAGTAGAACAAAATTATAATGTTTATTGCACGTGCTGGCATTCCTGTTTTACCGAAGTACTAATTTTTCACCTATTTTTCAACTTTGATGGAAAATAAAAAATAAAACTTACAC
>VNJT01018520.1:0-13803 GCA_008042655.1 Drosophila burlai
ATAAAATTAGGACAAGAGTCATATGGCACCATAAGACTTCAGTTTCATTTAATGACAATATAATCATCAAAATGCTATGCTATTTTTATTATATTTATGACAGGAAAAATCCTTAATTTACATTGTCTCAGTTTATTTCCAATGTAGTTTTTTTCCTTCCTTTCTTTGAAGTTACCTAAAGAGCCAAAATAATTAAAATTTCTAAACAATCGGGAAAGGTTTAAATGTTAATTTTCAGAACCCACTAAAACTAATAAATTTTCTAATAAATTCGCAAAAATAAATTCTCTAATAAATTCGCAAAGTCCTAGTTAAGCTTCGATGGACTCAAGTCACCCACTGTAAAATCTTGGATGCTCTGCTCTTCCCTCAATATAAACACGATCCGCAGCTATATCTTTTATCCGATTCGCTTTATACACATATACCACGCGTCTTCGCCGCCTCCGCCGCATGTCGAACTGTGTGAGAAAAGCGTCAACACAGCAATGAGATATATAGAAAAAAAAAGAACAATTTCGCGAGGAGGCTGTTTTTTATATAAATTCGCAGGCAGGAGGGGATCGTAGCTATCGCTCCCCGGGCGGGATTACGAGTACAAAGAGATCAGGGGATCAGGCCGAGCGCATCCGAAGCGCAACTGTAACGGTGGCGGTATTGAGATATCCGAAGCCGCAGGCTGGGATTAAAGTCGGTCGGACAATGGGATGGATATAGCGCAGTTGGGATGGGATATAGATGGAGGATGCCACCGTGCTCGAGTTTGCCATTCTTCGGGGATCTGTACTTTGCGAAAAGGTGGTATAATGCGACTCCTGGATGGAGGAGAAGTATCTATCGGTGCTTTGTTGGGTAATTGTTTGTTTACGAATTGGCAACAAAAAACGGCAAGACAAAAGGCCAGGGTCGCAGTTCAGCGGGATCGCACACGTACCAAAAAAAAAAATATATATAAAGGAAAACTGAATCAATCAAATCGAAGCTGCAATAACAAAGTGATCAATGATGATCATCGTATGATGAGGCCCGGGAACATCTTAATACTCCCAGACCCCGATGGGCTGTCAAATTATTTCTGGTTGCCCATTTTCTGCTCGCCTCGTTTATCGTTTTTTGATTGTTTCTTTTTCCCTGTTTTTCTTCCTTTTCGCCTTTTTGCTTTTCAGCTTTTCCGCTGGCAGGCTGGTAGGAAAAACACCACCCCGACTAATTGTGCCTGACATTAATGTCACTCTGCATTAAATATAGCCTCCAGCGCCTTTTCCACCTCCTGCTCCATTTCATATTTGAGAGTAAGGGCCCCCGAGACTATGTAGCCAGCTATATGGGATCGGTGTCGGAAGATCGCCGGTTCTGGGGGGAACTTTGGCTTTGCCTTAGCAACGTGTTGACAGCCAGTGACAGACACATTCATTTAGGCGGAATGATTCATATTCCTAAGGAGGGACAGGGACACTGATCTGACAAATGGCTGGCTAATTTGAAGAGCATTAGACCAAGTGATTTAGGGGTTCGACTTGCGGCTAGTTGGGCTTCATCAATGAAATGGTTGCTTGGCACTTGGCTGGGTGTGATTTTTGGGTAATTTATGGGAGTTAATTGATTTATTAATTAGAAAGGGGGAGAATCGCTCTACACTAGAATAAAATTAACACTGAAAATATGAAAATGACCCTATTATAAGCTTAATATAGATTTTGTGAGGTTTTTTTTTATGGATAATTGTGGATCTTATTCTGGTTAGGCTTTCTAAGATGTAGGTAATCAAATCCGATCGGTATTAAATGATATTAAAATTTAGTTCAATTATGTTTATTTAAATATTTATTTTAAAGCCATAAATAAATGAGTTATATTCTCTTCAATAAATTAAACATAAATTTCAAACAATTTAATTTCAAACTTAGTAACATCTTAAAAATCGTATCTTAAAAATCATTGTATAATCTGTAATTCAACTTGTAAAAATGCAAAGTTTCCGTTTAATAGTTAAACTAAAAATTATCTTTATAAAATTAGCCCAGTCTTTGTAGCCCCAATAAATTTTGTTAACTATTTCCCAGATTATCTTCTCATAATTCCCTTAGTCAGAAGCTTGCAGCACAGAATAGAAGTAGTCCTTTCCTTTACAAATTCTTAATTTAATTAAAATATTCTTATAATATTCTTTAGAATGTTATTAGAATAATTCTTTAACCACGAAAGCCTTTTCATATATTAAAATATATGCTCAAGCATTTGCTCCAAAATCAGTATCGACTTTCATTTGATCACCAAAAGTGAAATCCAGACCCTCCTCTGATTAATCGAATTTGTGTGCCGCCCAATCCTTGGAATATATTTTCCACTTATTGAGTGAAATGGCGAGCGAACGAGCGAACGGTCAAACCAATTATGGATTACGTCCTCAAGTCCATATGCGCGAATAATATTTTCAGAGTAAATATTGCCGGGGCGCTTTCGGGTACCGGAGGGAGTTCGTCTCTGGTGATTTCAGGGAGGGATTGGCAGTGGTCGGGGTCGTGTGTGTCGCCGCACATCATCATCATTTCGCATGCAAGCCGTGGGCGCAGCTCGGACACGAAATGGGCGCGGCCAAGTAGCCGCCGGTTGCTTGGCCAGAAAGGGCGACAATGCGAAAAATTGTGCAATCGATTGGGGGAGGCCGAGACCAGAAAAAACTTTGGGGGGAATTGGGTTTTCAATATTGGAGCCCGTTCATATGATAAATCAAAGAAGAAATCAGGAGTGGGCGCCGGCATGTGTGTGTGTGTATCCTTGATTGTTTTTTATCCATAACAAGCCCGAGGCCCCAATTTATAATAGACTCCCGCCCGGCATTCGTATACATATACTAAACACGAGCATTTCATCTCTCTGTATCTATTGCGCACAGGTGCCGGAGTTCACAAGCCAAACGGGGGAGTCCTTGGAATTTCTATGGAAATTCTGGTGAATTTCACAGCCCGGGCATTCCCGAGCTGCATCTCTCCCCCAGCTGCATACAGTAAATTACAGCAAACACACAATGCGTATAACCATAAAACCTGTCCCAGTCTTAGGATCTTAGGGAACCCAATTTGAATCGAATTCAAGTGTCATGCTATTTTTGGGCATGGAAATTTGTCACTGAGCTGGCTCAAGTGGCCACCAGACCGAGTCCCCGGCCCGAAACCCAGTTGCAAGTCCGTATTCGAGGCGACAAACCCAACCCCAGCCCGTCGGGCCAGACTGCCGGGCGACACTTTTGTGGACGTCATGCCCTGGCCTAGCCCTCGTCAAACTATTTGCTCATGTTACATCTCCGGAGAGGCCCAGGCCCTAAACATTGTCGGGGGCCAAGGGCACAGTGGTGCGGGATGAAACTAGAAACTAAAAATCCAACAAATATTTATTTAATTAAATGAAGAAACTTGATTAAAAATTGGTTTGGTAACTCTCCTTGATTATTCACTATAATAAATTCTTATAATAAGTTCTACGCTAGAACTAGTTGGAAATATTAGGACAATTTACTGTCTAAATCGAACAGAAATTCGATGTTAATTTATATTAAATATAAATTTTCAATTAATATTAATTTAATTTTCCAGAACCTAATTTTTCATTATTTTCTTAAGAATCCTGTCACTGTTTCTATATTTTTCCTTATCCCAGTAGCTCTAACCACGGTTCCTGCCTCCTGGTCGCTTCTTTTATCGGCCGAGCTGGAGACCAGATTGGACGATGATCTTGGGCCTGCTCCTCGCACTTAATTGTTGGTCATGCACTGACGCTGCATTTATTTATGGTTTTCTTAATGAGTCTCATATTTATTACACAGCGGACTGCTGGACGGGCGGACGGAGAGTCATCCACATTCATAACCATGTCCATACTACGTACTCGTATATATGAGTATATCCAGATCCAGATCCCGTGCTGGGCCAGGGGAAATACGTGTCACATTTCATTAACGGGCTCCCTTTCGACGAGGCCCAATCGAAGGCAAGAGTTCGTAAAATATATCGAGTGTAATTTGAATATGCACTTGAAATTGCATGGAAATTATTTGTCGCGTTCGACTTGACACTTATTCCGGTCGGAAATGACCGTACTTGGAGGCGGTGATATCGGATTTGAATGGGTCATTCGGCTCTTTATTTGTTTTGGGTCCGTCTTTGGCTGCGCCACTCGAGAGAGGGGAAGTGGGTGTGGCCCTTGAGCTGGTCGTTTTCCGTTCATTACTAATTTGGATTAAGGGGTTACCTTTGGTTGTATTTTAGAACGAACTGGGAGTAAGTTAAGCTTAGTGTTTCCAGTTAATCCCTGAGCTTCTAGGACTCTAATCTGCGGCCGTATGCTGGGAGTCAATCCTTTCCACAATCAATTAACTCATCACTCCCTCTGGAAAACGTGATCCCTCACCAACTGGGCTCACATTTAAGCCCACCCTTTTTGGCCAGCTCTTCAGGTCTTCAGGTCTTCGGCCGAATTGCCGCTGGGCCAGAATTGATAACATTGTAACATTGAATTTTCTGCATATAAATGAATTAATTTTCTGCCAACGCATCCTGGCAGCTCGCTTCTGCCTTTGTCCTGTGATGTGCGCTGTCCTTCGTATCAGCTGGCTGGCATCCCTGGTCCTTGGTCGTTCCATGCTGCAGGCATTGTGTACCGGGCTAATTTCCATAAACCCCCCAACTTTTCCCGAGACGAAGAAGTCGCAACGCCATTGTTATGCTAAAGTTCGTTCTGTGCGAAAGGGGTTGCCAGCTTTGAGGGAAGAGAGAGAATGGACGGGACCACCAGGGTTCGAGTGGGAATCCGCTAACAAAAATTGTTGTTGCCAGCCTGCAGGGGTCGCAGGGGATGAGCTCACCACCAAACCAAATTGTTGCACAAATGTATTCCCCGGAATTTGCCAAAGACAGCAGTAGCGAATAATGGAAAAAAAGAGCAACCCATGTAAGCACCTTAAATATCGAGGCCGTAGCGCCCCTAAAAACCTGCCTTTCTCAGGGAGGTACACTTGGAAAATATTAGGTTAAGCAAAGGAAATTAAATTGTGTTACAGAAACTGAAAAAATGATTTATAAAAATTGAGAAGAAAAGAGATTTAAGATATAAATAAAAGAATATGAAAGAATCAAATAATAAGAAATAAATGAAAGAATAAGAATGATATTTTGATACCACTGAAAAAGTAGTAGGGAATTTTAGTAAAGGACAGCTAGAAGCAAAGGATGTCCTTTATTTTGATTTATAATATTAGTGCTTTCAAGATCAAATCCATTACTAAACTATATTCCTAAAATTACAGAGAATAAGTAGTTGGAAATGTTAGCAAAGTATAAGTCGAAGAGTAAAAATATATAATATACTGTACTCTTCGAAGCCTCATTATTTTTCAATAAATCATTATAATATAATATCATTAAATAAGTCTCTTAAAGTTACTATTTTAATCTGAGGTATGAAAAGAAAAAAAGTATTATTTATACAACATTTTCTATTTTATTTATATTATTTTATTTATTTTTCTATGGCTTAAATAATTTTTTCTCCCAGTGCACAGATATCGGGCAATTGTGATAATTCCACCATTCTCCCAGGAACCTAATCGTGCGTGAGTAAGGGGCCAAGGATCCTACGCCGGCTGAGCTGCTTAGTTCTTTGTTGCTCCGCGTTGCCTGCAATTGCAATTGCAAAATCGGCTGTGAAATTGCACAGAAATTCGAATTGCATTAGTCCCCCGATACAGTAGCAGTTAAAGACAATATATAGACGCCCCGGCAGTCCTGTCAATCACAACCGATCCCTCAAGGGGGCAGAGGAGAATGACGACGAGTGAGCGTAAGGTGTTCGCTGTCAGATTTTCTCCAAAAACGGATCGCTATACATTTTATACGCTTCTCGAAACTTTATTTTATGGCCAAAACGAAAACGAGCAGTGAGTGAAAATAGAGAAGGAATGAAGGAAAATACTGAGTAGGGAAAATAACAGCGGAATGGAACGCCGTTAATTTACGAGATATACTCCCCATGGTTTTTCGGTTCTCTTTGGTCCGTTCTTGTGTATACAAAGCGGATCCGGGACTTTCCTGCTCCGCAGGCTTGGCGTTTGTGTGAATTTGAAATAAAACACACTGCACCCACTGCAAGTCTTAAATGAGAGGAAAGAGCGGGGCTAAACGGGGTCCCAAGTGCGCTGGGATGGTTTCAAAAATGGATTTATTAAATCCAAGTTTGAGCCAGGAGATATTCAAACTTAATGGATTGGTTACTTAGAACTTCAAGGTAAATGTTTTTTGGTGTCAATAAATCATAAACTAAATAAAAAACCTATTTTAAATATATTCATATTTTAAGAACTAAAAGATAAAGTAACTTTGCACCCTTTCAAACCCCCACATAACAGCTTTAGAGCCACATCCATGTAAATCCATTCAAGATCTCTGGATCCCGCAACTCCTTGGCATCCACAGCTGCCAGCGACATGCCACAAATGGACTGTGGACTCCCCCCCTCTTGAAGGAGCCTTCCATTTCCCCAAACCCAATCCATCGTATCCATCTCAGCTCCAACCATTCTCACTCCCTGATAGATTGTGACAGCAGACGACCCCAGAGAGAGAGAGACAGAGTCCCGGCCAGAGTCTCGCGACCCGGACATGTGTCAAATCAGCGCGTTAAATGTTTGTGGAGCATTTAAGGAATATTTTCATGTAATTTGGTAAACTAATTGTTTTGACAATAAGGCATTTGTAGCTTTTCAGCGCGAGATTCGATTTTGATTGACTTGAGCTGACAGACAGGCGAGTTGCAGTCGCTGGGCCCCGGTCTCTCCGGGGTTTTCCGGTTTTCATTTGCCATGTTGCATTATGTTCGACTCGACATCGACATGTAATTGATATATTGGCTGCAGGCGCTTCCATGGAGATCACTCCCACCCGACCCCCTGCTCCACCTTCCCATTCGGATTCCCAACTAAACAGATGTTTTGCATGCTAATGTTTGTTTACTTTGTATTGTTTTTAAACTAATGCTGATGCTTCGCTCTGCGATTGTCGGGAGTTGTGCGGATCCGCTGTGGTTTTCCATATGCCAGAAGGGGGGAAAAATTCTTAATTGGTGGGATATTGGAAAGCAATTAAAAGGGGGCTGAGTTTTGGGAAAGGTGTTGGTTGCCGAGGAATTTTGGGGTGATTTAATGTGGAGAAAATGGAAATAATAAGAGTAAAGAGTAAATTCTTAAGTAAGTTTTATATATTCAATATATTTATTTATTTTTATATATTTATAACAATTATTTTTATGGAATACAAAAAGATTTTGACTAAAATCTAAACTGAAATCAAAACCAAGCTGATTTTAATTGGTCACAAAACAACCTTAAGTTTAAAGTTGCAGAAGATAAATTCCTTTAAAATATAAAACTAAACTTGCAATAAATTAATTTCCTCCCCATTATTCCAATTTAAATGTATCATTTTCCCAACTCCAGTTCAACCGATTCCTACATCCACATGCCCCAGTCTTGTTCATCCAATGCAATCACTCAAAAATTCTATAGAAAATGCATAAAAACTCAAGCACGGTTTGTATACACAAATTTGTTTGCTGGTAATTAACAAATTTAGGGGAAACAATATCATTAATCCCCGACAATATAAAGTCAGAGTTTATTTCCAACAATAATACAAACATTTAAAGGCCCTGCCATTCCGAAATCCCGTTGTCGTAGGGCTTCCTCCGTCCTCCGTCCTCTGAACTCCAAACACCATCATCCTCCATCCTTCTGGGCTGTATATCAAATCTGTAATAAGTGCTGAGTGCCGGAGGAGGATGATGATGATGATGGGGCTGTGGGGCATTGGATCTGGTCTGGAATCTGGTTGGGCACATGCCTTCTTCAATTGTGTTTTTTTCTGGGAAAAAACTGTCGACGCAACGTCTACGGTGCATCAAGCGGGGCAAGACCATAAAAAGCAGGCGAGCGCATAATGGCAATGCCCATTAAAAAAGGTGCAGAACTGTTGATGTTTATGGCCACATCGTTCAGATATATAGCCCAGATTTACACACACGAATCGGTGCCAACTAGAGGGAGTTGAGTCTGTCTCATTCAATGGAGACAATTGTGGTAGCTCTTAATAATTATGAGCGAAAATCTGTATAATAAAGTAGTATGCTTCGGTAGTTTACAAATTAAATGTATACCTTTTTTTTTTTGGCAATATAAAAATTAAACAATTTAAAGAAAAAAATCGAACTTTCTATTATAATTTACTATTACTGAACTAGGATATTAAAGACGAATCGATATTTATATAGATCTGAAGCATCATTATTAGCCTTCAAATACTCTTGTGAAGTCCTGAAATATGCGTATCTTAGGGATCTATCTACCTAATCTTATTCGACAAATGAAAATTCTAACAAAAACTAAAAATTAAAGCCCAAAGAGTATTAATTTAAATAGGAAAACGGTTTGAATTTGAACTTAAACCATTTAAATTTTTGGTTAAGAAAAAAGTTCAAACATATTTTTGGACTAATTATAAAAATGTTGAATAATTTCACTTGGAACTGCTATTTACATGTCTCTTTCTCATCAGCTTTCGTAGAAAGTGCCCTTGACATTTGCCTTTTACCTTTCTGCCAGTCCGTCCCAGTACTCCGGAGCGCTTCCTGTTTGTTTAACTGATTTCTTTCCTCTTTTTGGCCACCTTTCCCGAGCAAGTTTTCCCAGCGATCACCGGGCAAAATGGCTGCCATGGGAGTAACCGCCATCGGAACTGAAGTACGGTGTTCGGAGAGCCACCCCGAGAGCACAGACTAGACAAATATTGGGTTTTTCAATTAGCACCCCGAAAAGTTGTCTTTCTCTGCCTCTCTGCCTTTTAGCCGCCCCTTTTTGTGGCTGCAACGCAGGAAAACTTACCCTCAATGGAAGCTGCTTTCAAATTTCTCTCCTTTGTGCACAGGGAGAAAGCAATGGTTTTTATATACATTTTGATCTGGTATTAGAATTTATAATTATTCATTAGAAAGAAGTTTAAGATTAGAATAAATATTTTGTAGTCACCTGTAAAAGTCTTAATCACCATAAGGTTTATTTTTTATATATTAACAAGAAATTTGGCTGGAAAATAATAAAAGCTAAGTCGTTGTTAATGGTCAAAACATTTAACTCAAAATCGAAATAAAATATTCAGGACAATCAAATTGAGATTAACGATGAATCACTCAAAATTAAAGAATATTTTCTTGTTTAATTTAGAATCGTTTTTGGTGTTTAATTGATTTTATATGTGGTTTATTCATAAAAATGATATATTTCCTTCTTTTTAATAGTACAGCTATTTTAAATAATAATTTGTGTTTTAACTTCAAAATATGATAAATAGAAGATAAGCTAGCTAAGTTTTATTTATTTTGTATGGTATGAAATTGTGAAAATTAAACTTCTATTGCTTAAAATATTTTATAAACAATTTAAAACATGATTTTAATAAATAGATGTAGGCCTAACTAAATAATAAACTTCTGCTTTCACAAACCCATTAACATGCTAAAAATCCATAAAATGGAGCTCCCGTTTTTCGTCAGTGTGGATCGCCCCTTCCTTAGTTCTTTTTTTGGTGGAATAGACGGGAACGGGAGTGTTTGTCTAAAGGATCAGGCCTCTGTTTGCGTATGGCCGCGTTAATTGCCCATAGTGGCGAGCGTTTAAAGCCGCCGCAAATCCCCGTCGACGAAATGTCATGTCGCCCCTCGCCACGTGTTCGGTGGTTTCTTTTTACCATCCAGCATTTACCTTCCGGAATTTCCTTTCTGGCCTCGTGTGTGTGTGTGCGGAAAAGATATGGCGAACTGATCCGGGGACTCCTTGTTGTTTGCCCCCGCTTGTTTTTCATGTTGTAAAGTTAATTATAAATTAAATATTGATTCTGTGCGTGCGACACACAGCTCACTGCTCCTCTGTTATATTCCATTTTCCCTTGCATTTCACATTTGCACATTTTCCCGGGTATGCGAGAGGGTTTTCCTTTTTGAACGCATGAAATTGATTGGTCACGTATGATTTATTAATATTTTCTTTTCATTACGCATCCGCAGCGTTGACAGCAGCTGTTTTAATTGGTTTAAAATTTCCAATGCAATGAAAACGCTGCTCCTGCTGCAATTTAGCCCCCAGTCGTCTGAGGTTTAATGGGCCACAGTTGTTCGTTCGCTCGACTTTCGATTTGCATATGGGAAACGCACTCAGAGAGAGTGGGAGATACATTTGCGAAGGTAAAGTATCTGCTATCTGCTGCAGTGACAAGTCATCCTGGATCATGATGTCTACCCATCAATTTTATTCGATTTGCTCCCTTGTTTTGCTTACCTAATTGCAGGTTCGGTGTTAGGGTAAATATAAATGTATCTTTGCCTAAATTCGAATGTATCTGGAAGTTTGATTCGCAAATCCCTTAAATTGATAAGGCCTAATTAATTATGTTGGGTTATTAGTATTGGAATCTCTTCGAAATAAAGCTATTTTTGAAAGGGAAATATATGGTCTAAGTAAACTAATTAATTTTGAATTGTTGGGTTGCCGAAATTCGTATCTTTGGACTGTCAAGATATAGAGAATTGTGTTTATTTATTAAAGAAAAATCCATTTAGTGGATTTGAAGTTAGCGATGGAAATGAAATTATAGGCTTTATGTTAGTTCGCATAAAAGTGACTTAAAAATGTTAAAAAAAAGTATATTTACTAATATTTGAAGCTCCATAAAATGTTATTATATTGAAATATAATTGTACATAATTGTTAATTTTTGTAAATATATAAACTACAATTTCCTTTACTCACTTTACAAAATATTCGAATAGCGACGGCAAAATATACCTCAAAAAAGTACTGCTCTCGCCACACACACACCGTCTCAGTGCTCGCAAACACACACACGCACACACAGCCATCACAATCGTATCTATGTGTGTCGACAGGTAAAACCAACCAAGATGGACAGGTCGCCACGGCAGAGAGCGGAGTGCGGTGCAGGCGGGGAAGGTGGAACGAGCTTGTTGCCAGTAATTTATGTGTGCGGCCATCGATGTGGTGATTCGGACGGGCTCTTGGCTCTGTGTGGACGAGAGGCAAATGGCCACACCGTTGACCGACTGGTCAAAACAAGTTCCCAAGGGAGCGGGCCGGCCGGGGCGGTGACGGGGATGGGGTATAGTTAAGATACAGATATGGGATGAGTGTGCTGTGGAGACGATCTGGAGTGAAGCGCGGAGGCAGACTGCGCGGCCCGAACGAGTTGGATTGTTCAATTGCCAATTGTTGTAGTACGAACCCCTTGGACTCACCCCTCCTCTCAACTAGCCCGGGTGCTGCTGCTGCCTCTGCTGCTGCTTCTGCTCTGTCGCTGTCGCTGTCAGCGTTGGCTCTCTCGCCGAGTATCTGTGAGATACTTTTGTATCTGGTGCGCAGTTAGCGCTGTGGGCGTGGCCTAAACTCGCACGAATTTCGCCAAAATACTTCCATCGTCCCCGATTTGAATTTGTGGTGTGTGGTTGTGGCACGCCCCAGTTAGATACATAAATATTTATAAACTTTAGATACTTTTCGCTAAGGTTTTTGCGCCAAGGTGTGAACGAGCGGGATGGCGCTACACATGCAATATTTTCCGTTGGCAGATTATGAAAAAGTTTTCGAAGGCACCTTTAAACCGAGCAAAAAAAAAGTCCGAGACAATGGCAATAAAACGTGGGATATTCGAAAAATGGCCGAAACGAGGGAAATTCGACAACAATTTCATTTGATGGCCGCCTTCTTCTATTTATTTGCTTAGCGATTTCTGATTTTTTACAAGCCACAACAACCTGGTCAGGTTGTTGTCTCGCTGCCTTTGCCTATTTTGCATAATTTTGCTAATTTCCATTGTTTATTTTCGCAATCGATTTGCCTTTGTGTTTGTGTCAATAAACGAGACCGCGCGCGTTTTTCCCTCGCGCCTTTTTTTCTCCTATTCCTATTTATTTTTTTGCCCCGCACAATTGTGCTAATTTATTTTATTGCACTGAATATATCTATGTATCTATCTATCTGTGTGCTTTGTAATTGCTTTGATTTTGGTCCGCTTCGGCTAGAAATTTATTTGAAATTTTAATTGTGAAAATATTATGCTACGGATTATGCGATTTATTTGTTATTAAACGGAAGTCATGAAACTGAAATTGGAAATTGTAATTTCGATTGTAATTTAACAATTTGGTATTATTGTTTTCGCACCGCTCGTCTGTGCATCTATTGTTGTTATTTATTTGAAATGTATCCGGCGGATAAATTGTGCACACAACCGGCACATGCTCCTGGCCTGCATTGCGATATTTTTTAATGAAGCCTGAAACATTTCAATTTCGATTTCCATTTACATTTCCATTTTCACTTCCATTTCGGTGCGGATTTGTTTGTTATTGAATGATTTGTTCTAAAATTTTATGATGCATAGATTTGTGTAATATTTCAATTAAATAGTCAATGGTTTGCGTGTGGCTCTCAGGTTAATTAACTTTTATGAAATGAAAATGTTTGGATAGATGGATTTCACATCCTTTTTTTGTTGGTCTGGCTTTCTGTTTGGCTGCTAATTTAATAGGAAAATATGATGGGATTTGAAATTAAGATGCATCTGACTGTGGCTTTTGCGATTTGCGAGATTAATGCAGCTTGCAAATAGATAATTTAGTGGTTTATTGGTGGCGAAATAATATAAACTGAGGGAAGGTGATTATTAGTTTATTTAATATATGTATTACATTGTTACCATGTGTTATCATATTATTATTACCATATTTTGGCAACTTAGGATAGCTAACTTGTATTTGGAATTAGAAAAACTATCTTTTGTGTTAAACTTAAGAAATCATAACTTAAATATATATATAAAACTGCCATAATACAAAGGTGTTATCAGAAACATATTTAATTTTTTTAATTACTTTATAATCACTCCTAAAAAATTAACATCGACTTTATAAGGACAGTTTTCTCAAGTATTTTTCACCAATTTTATTATGATAAAGCGTACCTTTTGCTTTACAAAACAATCGCCTAAAAAGTATTCTCACACTTACCCCTTAAGATACAAAGTCTCATGACTTATTTTCCATATTCCTAACCAATCCCAGACACCCTCATATCATCCTTTATTCAAGTTCCCACTGCCTCGGCCCAAGAGTAAACACCATAAATCGATTATTGATTATTTGAAACGATCCTCTCTGCTCCGCTCTCGGAATGCATTTAAAGGGCAAACGGCTGAAATTGAATTTCCAGGGAGTAAAACTAATTAAATGGAAGCACTTTAGTGGCCACAGTTGCCTCAGGAAGAGGATAAGGAGCAGCAGCAGGAGCAGGAGGCGGAGATGGATATGGCAGATAGTCGCCATTACGAATGCCAATTGAGAAGGCGACAAACCGCAGCCAAAAGGCGGATGGCAACGAGGGTAACTCGGGTAACTCGGAATGGCAACAAAAACTCCAAACGAAACTCGAATTTCGAATTCGGGCATAAGTGACAATTCAATAAGCCATGACGTGCCCAAATGTTTATTTAGCATATAGCGACGGGCGAATGAGCGACGCTCGACTGCGACTGCGACTGCGACTCCGGAGCGAAGGAAGGAAACGGACGGAAAGGGATCCGGATCGGGGAAGTACTGGCCAGGGCCTTAGCTGCTGCGGAAGTGGGAGAGGGAAGAGGAGGGTGGAGGAGCCGTAGCAGGAGCAGGAGGAGTCCCTTCTGGGTTGCAGGGCGAG
>VNJT01018521.1:0-31373 GCA_008042655.1 Drosophila burlai
TAATGTTCGCGTTCATGTTCTCCATGGCGCGCTGCACGTACGGCAGTTCGGTGGCGTATTGAAATAAATTAGAGGCGGCTATACGATCCACAATCTTGAAGATGCGCCGCGCATTGCCAGGCGAATTCTGAAAGAATCTGCAAAGGGGGACATTTGAAACGAAGTCTTTAACGAAGTCTTCGTTATACTGACTCTGTCCCAGCGGGATTTTCCTGGGCGTTTCCGGGAGGCGGACTCTCGGATTCCGTAGAAGAACCACCGGAGCTCTCAGCATCACTGTCATATATGACATTCTCACTGCCAGCATCCGTATTGCTGCGCGAATCCGCAGCCTGTTCGGGCGCGTACGAAGCGGCAGAAGTTGCGGATTCGGAAGTCATTGGCGACTTGGATTTACCACGAATCCTCAGTAGATTCAGCTTGGTGGTCACCGTTATGTGAGCCAATCCTTCGTAGGTGATATCTGCATCCATCCAGACACCGCGTTCATCCAGCATGGGCTGGGATACTCGATGACAGAGCAGCGGCGATCGGCCCAGGTAGATATTAGTGATCACCACCTCCTCCATGAAGCTGGGCAGCTAAAGACAGATAGGACTTAGGTTTTACACTCCCTTTAAAAGAACTCCGAATAGATAGATCACCCACCTTGATGGAGTTCAGCTTCTTTTGCAGCACATCCTTGATCCTTTCGTGCAGCACTGCATCGTGCAGGCAGCTGTATAGGAAGCGGCCGAGGAAAACATTCGCCCACACAATGCTGCCAGATGGTCCCAGGAACAGAGACTGGTCAATGCCCTTCCACAGCTCATCCTCCTGGCGTTTGGCACGGCGAGACTGCAAGGAGGAGGCTTTAGTTCTGAAGCTCATTTGACTTTGAAGTCCCACCAACAAGACGAATCAAAAAAACTAAGTGAAACATAAACAAACATACTTTTTTTGGGCGCGGTTTTTCGGAATTGAGTTCTCCGTCGTATATTCGGGTCACGGGAATAAGCCTCTGGGAACAAGCTTTCTACCAAAAGCCAATTGTAAATACAAATAAAAATAATAGTAAACGAAAAATAAATAACTAAAAATGAGAAAATAAAAGCTAAAGCCCCGAATGTCTACCTGGTAAACGGCCATGAATCGCACATAATCTGGCGAATTTCTGGCCACATTGGCACTCATTATCATGCCATCAAAGCTATCGTCCTTTGGCGTCTCGACGAGGTCCTCCTCGGTTATGTTCTCAAATTGTCCTTCCGGCGTTTGCTGTCCGGATTCCTCATTTGGATTCACCTCATCGCTCTTCTCCTCTGCTTCCTTACCCTTTGACTGTTCCGAGTTTGAAGTTATTAGTAGATCAGATCAGATCCAGTTTTCTGATGACCACCCACCTTTGAGCCGCTCCTACCCATTCCACCAGCCACCAGCTGCAGGGCCTGTCTGGCGGCAGCAGCCTGCAGATCGATGTCCTCCACGAACCGGGCCATCGGCACCTGGAGATCCTGTTCGTGAACAAACCCCCTGCTGGCGGCCGAGAAGCGGCGATACCAGTCCTCCTTTTCCCGGTCGCATCGCGAGAAGAGCAGCAGGCGCACCTCATCACCGCAGGGCACGGTGATCTCGGTGAGCTCCTTGTCCGGATTAACAGTGTTCCGCAGTTGCTGCAACTGCGGAAAGTAGTAAATGGTAGGTAAAGGTAAGTAGACTCAGACAGGGATTAGTTACTTACGTCGGCCTGCATCACCGTGGCTGCAAAGTCCACCAGCTTATCCTGGTCCTCGGCACCCGGTGGCGTTGTCGCTGAGGTGGATGCAGCCTTGGTTTCCTTGGCCTCCGACTTAATAGTTACCTCGGAGTTGCTGTCTACGGAGTTGGGCTCTTCGGGCATATCCCTGCTGCTCTTGATGATCAGCTGAATGGGATACTTGCGATTGAAGAACCTTTTAGAAAAATTACCACAGAATAAGTTTATTGCTATGAGGAAATCCACGAAAGACTCACCGCTTCTTGGCCAGACCCAACGGCAGCAGTTCGATGCGGCAGTCCCTGAGGTCATAGGACCGGTGATCCGTGAACAGGATCTTGTGGCGATCGATTGGCGGTTCGTTCCACATGCGACGCTTGGGTATCCTGGCATTCGTGCCCGACATCTTCAGGATGCAGCCATCGAGCCGCACATACACGGATCGCGTCAGGGTGAAGGAGAACGTGTTGGGATCGTAGCTGCTGATCTCGTTCATCCAGCCGGCGTACGTTTTGATCGTCTTGTGCTCCTCCACGGCGGGTATCTCGCAAATGGGCATGTCCTTGTAAATGGGTATCTTGAAGGCGTCTCGCTCCGGGTGCGTGGTCAGCAGGAGGTGCTCCAGCAGCTTATGCAGGCGGCTGCCCCAGCTATCCATCAGCACGAAGAAGAGCAGCGTGGCGAAGACGCCGCGCAGGAAGTCGGGCACCGGCAGGATCATCAGAATGACCAGGAGCAAAGAGAGAAGGACGGGCAGGGCGAAGGCCGCGGGGCCCTGATGCTTCTCCCGCCATCGTTTCACGCTTCCCTGACTCAGGCTGGAGAAGATGCTCTGCCTTGAGTCGCGCGTCGACCTCGGCGTCGCACTGCCAACAAATGAGCGCTGACTGGCCTGCGTTTTGACATCCGGATCCAGAGGAAGCGAAAGAGCACTCACCGCCTCCTGGTTGGCTGCACCGGCATCATCCGGCTCATCCGGCGATTGATGTTTGTTGGCTTCCCCTTGCTGCACCGTCGCGGGTATCATGTCCTCGAGCACTTCGACGCCCGACTCAATCTCCACATCCTTGCGCGCCAGCAGGATGCCCCGCTTCTTGGCCTTGCCGCTCGCAATGTGAATTTCCGCCTGTTGACTGGTGGACGGCTCGCTGCCAGCCTCCACCACATTTCTACGGCGAAGGAAGCCGCTGCGCACTGAAGACGTCGGCTGCGGCACTGGGACTGTGCCGCCGGAACCGGATGCGAGATCCTTCTTGTTCATGACAGCCGACGCCTGTTGCTTGGCCTTCACCTTGGACCGGATGTGTGCCAGGCCCCGACGCAGGCGAGACCGCTCCGATCCGATGGCAGCAGCTGCTCCAACGTCGCCGCTACCCAAACTACTGCTGTCAAGCTGCAGCAGCTCGGCCTCCACGTCCGAGTCGGAGTTCTGCCTGTGCTCCTGGTCTAGGGGCAGCTCCTCGCTGATGGACGTGTTCACGGTGACGCACTCGGTGTCCGAATCAGGATCGGGATTACTCCAGCCTGTCGATGGCGGGTCAGCCACGATAATGGGTATCGTTGATGTGCTTGGCGGATGCTTCGCGGACTTGATTTCCTCGATGGTTTGCGAGACTTTGCCCTTGATGAGCCTCCAGGTGCCGCCACTGCTGCTGATGCTGTCACCAGCGGAGCCACCTCCTCCTCCTCCTCCACCTCCGCCGGCACCACCTCCAGCTGCGCCGGCAGCGGACAGCGCGGATATAAGACTGGGGCCGCTTGAGGTGGGTGACACGCCCTCGATGCTGCCAGATCTGAAATTTGAAATTTATTTTGGGTTATTTTACAGTGGCTTGTGGAATAAATATGCTTTTTGTCACTTTACTCTTGACCAACTGAAAAACGGCTGGCAAGTTTTTAATACAAATTCGTTAAAATTAAATATATTAAAGCCAAAAAAAAAGTATGACCTTAAGCATTATAAGCTTCAAGGCGCAGTAACATATACCTGTAGCTTCAGAATATTAAATAAATAAATCAAATCACATCAAAATCTGTAAAAATCGTAATTATTTAAGGTGGGCGAAATCGTTCGCTTTCGTTTTTAGCTGCTGCAATTTTCGCTTAATTTTTGGTATCGTTTTGCTATCTGAAGTTTAATTTTTTCATTGATTCTTAATTTGTGCATTCTCCTGAAACAATAGCTCATCGTTTAGTCAACAAAATTAAAAAAAAAAAAAAAAATGCTAAATTTCCTTTTTGTTTCAACACATTTTTATCTACTCAGAGATGGAGAGATTTTATATTATGTATTTCAGAATTTTTATGCAAATCGGATGATTATGACATAAAAAATGTAATTTCTGCATTTTGTATCACTTTTCCCCTTTTAAACATTTTTAAGAACGGTCTAGTTGGTTGTTGAAGCTGATAATGAATATTAATAGTTAATGGGGTCATAAATGACTCCTTCACTGCCGGTTTCGAAACATCGAAAAATGTTTTTTCCATAAAGCGCTTCTAAACCTTAAAATACTACATGTGGATAAAACGATTTTTCGATGTCGTTCCATTTTTTCAGCACTGAGAAGGAATGCTCTTTAGAGCAGCGCATTCCTGCAATGATTACTTCAATGCAATGATCACTTCTTACGCTTCTAACTGATATTACAATAACTATAAAAATAGTTTTCAATATTTAAATTAACTATTTAAAAATCATAAAAATATTCAAAATTATTTTTATATTTGTCAAATAAATGGGACGACATTTTCCCAGGTTTCCCCAACCAAAAAAACAAAATTATGCGGTTTTATGTTATTCCAGAAAAAGTATTTTTATTTATTTGAATGAAGATATATGTTTTTTGCCATTTATGCTTTATTTACTTGCTCCATAACCTGCATTTTTCCTCAGGGAGTGAGTGTGTGTGTATGTGAGGTGTTTTTGTGTGTCCAATTTCAAATTTTCGAATACAAACGCCGATTGTTCCGATTTTCCGCACAGTGTGATGCTTGTGGGGCGCATTAGAAAACGACTTGGGCTTTGAATATATCTTTTGTGTATAATATAATCCTATATGTATATTTCCCTCCATAGGGGCTTACATATTTTGTATTTTATGTGTTATTTCATATTTGATTTGCTGAATTTGGGTTTGGTTTTTGCCTATGCGGATTCGATATCCTTCTTCCTTGGGAATATTGCGTTGCAAGTACTGCTGATATTGGGGGTTTGCTATTACAGTTTCAATTTTCGAGAGAGATTCATTAATTAGGGGGCGAACTGTGGTTGCATATGCGTCTAATACATATATTTATCTCATTACTATTTACTTTATTTTAGTACATACGTTTTATCTATGGTCTGCTTTTATTTTGGGCTTCGTAACATTTGTTTAAACAGTGGTTTTTTGGTTTTCTGTTAATTTAATTGAAAACTCTTCAACGCTTTGGAGCAAAAAACACGCATGGAAATCGAAACTGTTTACAATTATTTATACTTATAATCAGTGTTTACCCCTTCAGATTGATTTTTGCGGGTTTTAGAAAACTACAAATATTTTTATTGATTTTTATTTTCATTGGGTTCTTTTTTTGGTTTTGTTTTCAAACTTTAATTTTGTAAAAATTAAAAAATTACGTTTATTGAAAATGACTATAAAATATGGAATATTTCGCTAGTTTCTGGTTTCATACGCTTCATACAGATTACGTGTCATATATGTATATATATATATTTATTTGATTCACTATATAGTTTTCATATCTGCCAACTTGTTTTCGGTTTACTATTTTTATTTTTTATTTTTTTGTTCAGTTTTCAGTTATATTTTCACTTGTATAATGCTAAAAAATTATATGCCTTTGCTTGGTTTGTTTTGTTTTTTTCTGAATATTTTGCTAAAAGGAATTCATTAGTAAGGGCGCTCAATTTCAGTTTATTTGAAGTACTAAACATTACATATATATGTACATATATATATATATATATATAGAGTATGCATATGTAAACGCGCACATCGCTGTATATTTTACGCGAAGGCGACAAAAGATTCAATTAAAATTAAAATGGAAGTGCGGGTGCGTAACACTCGCTTTACAGGCTACAATTTCTCAGTATCAATTTGGTTTTGGTTTTTGTTGTTTATAAAATTCATTAAATATGTTTAAAAGGTACCGAATGTTGTTTTTAATATTCATTAATAACCTTGTCGTTTGCAAATTTTCTATCTCTTCTCATTTCCATTCACGGCGATCCAAGCTTCGATCCAATTAGCGTAAAATTGAAATTGGGTTCACATCGTTTTGGAGACTAAAAAATTTTCTATTTAAAACGCGTTTGGTTTACACACATTCGTTCCTTCGCTAACTACAAACCATACACTGTACAAAAATTGTGCTATGAAAATACTCAAAAAATAATTAAATTTCTCAGACTACTACTCATCACTGGGTAGTAATACCGTCCCAAAACGCAGAGTATTTCCATTCCATTTCACTTTAGAGAGAAGTATTCACTAGGCGAAATCAAAACGCGGCTCTAATTTGCATTAATTTGCACTACGCAAGGTTGTATTTTCTCTATTTATCGTTACTGGTTGTTGGTTACTTTTACTTTGCTGCCTTGGCAATTATTTGAAGCTTTTTCTGGGGTTCTTTCAAAAATATTCACTTGTTTAGCGTTTACGTTTTAAGTTTATTAAATTGTACTACATGTAAATTTCATATAATTACGTTTATGTATTTGTTTTTATCGTTTTCATTTTGGTTTTTGTTCTTATTTTTTTTCATTTTTGGTTTTTGGTATAAAAAACACATATTGACCAATTGGTTGTTTAGAT
The DNA here is from genome assembly GCA_008042655.1 of Drosophila burlai. Classification (NCBI taxonomy): domain Eukaryota; kingdom Metazoa; phylum Arthropoda; class Insecta; order Diptera; family Drosophilidae; genus Drosophila; species Drosophila burlai. The sequence continues at coordinate 6,559 of VNJT01018521.1, forward strand.
GTTCAGTTAACATATTTAAGTTTGTAATAAGTTCGAATTTCAATACTTTTCCTTTTCAGAGTCTTTCGTATTAAGTATTTAATTGTAGTACTAACAGTTTAATTCTTGTCGTATTTCTGTGTTTTCAGCTAAGTTAAAAGATTTATTTATTTACAGTTGTTATAAAAAAGTACATACAAGATATATATATAAAAATAAATAAAACACAATTCATGTTATGTCCGTTTATTAATTTCAAAAAACTTTTTTTTTTTTGTTTTGTCAGTTTTTCTTTTTCCCTTTTTTTGTTTTGTATAAAGTGTATATATCAAATATTTACTTCTGTCGTCATACTTTATTACGAATATATATATGTATATGTATAAAAAGAATAAACAAAGTATAAAAATGTCTCAACGCAGTTGGTATTTATTTTAAAACTACCAGGAAACTACTAGCAACTACAAAACATACAAAAATATATTTAAGAATTAGGCGTACAAGTTTTCATTTCCGTAATTGGTATATATAACACTAGGATCCATATCAAAATCAACATAAACATTTACCTATAACAAGATTCTCTATCGAACTAAATCGGTCAGCAGTCCAACTCCTTTCTATCCGTAATTCAAGCTCGGAAGTGGGCTAAAACTAAATGTCTTGGCTTGGAACTCGCGGGGGATCGAATCGAAACCGAATACACGAAACGAAACAGAACTGATTGCCTACAATTATTTATTATATAATATATAGCACGCTACACAAGATTCCAGATTCCTAAAAAGCCATTACCTCGACAGCGGCAAAAACATTGAGCGGTTTGCCGTAAGGAGTTTTCTTCTTGCTTCTCTATCAACGTTTTTGGTACAGTAAAATATTTGTTTGATAAGTTACTTTCATTTATAGCACATTTTAAGTTGTTTTTTTAGCTGTTTTTTGTAACATTTTCGTTAAGTTTTTGGTAAACAGTTAAAGTATAAAGTATATATGTTATATAAAAGTATAAAAATCTATAAAATATTAAATTTTACTACATTTAAAAAACACCATCATGACATACACTGGGTTATCGATAGATAGCCGATTCACCGATTAACGATTAGTGGCTTTTGCCTTTCGGTTTCCGCCTCATGTTTTTTCTTTTCATTAACAGATTTTGTCTTTTTAAAGACTAGCATTTCATTACTTTGAAAGTTTTAGAACAACGCGTTTGTTTAAATATTTTGCAAAAATTGTCTTTAACACTACATAGAGCAGGCTGCTTGCTGTATTTGATAATATTTAATTTGGGTCTTATTGGTATTCGTCTTTGTGTAGATTCATTCGCTTTTAATACACGTTTATTTTGGTAAGTATTTCAAAAAAAGAATTAACACAAAATATAAAAACGAAAAAAACTAATGCTAATTAATTTGTTTTGCAGTTCACAAACAAAATATAGTATATATATATATAGTATATATATGATACATATTGGTTTAGTTCATGTAATATAAAAATTCTAGAAAAATTGCTATAAACGTGTTTATCTTTTTGTTTTTGAAAGTGCCACGCGATCAACTTGAGTTACAACTTTGCATGACTTGAATTTGCTTTTTGTTTTATTATTTTTCTTGTAAAAGAAGCGCGAGCAAAAATTTGCTAATAGATTTGACTATCGTTTTTATTTATAATATATTTGGTAGAAGTCCAAAGCGACTGGGCTTTCCTCCTGTCTGGTTGCGTTTCTCAAATTTAATTAGATTTTGGTAGCACATAGAAAAAATATCGTATAGTTTGCCTCATGCACCGCAGCAAATTTTGGTTTCGCTTCCTAACTCGTACAAGTTACAAAATAAGTTTGCTTCACACATTTTGATAAACTTTCTTTAGATATTGCCCTTAGTCTAGAGATATTCCATTTGATTTTGCCTAGGATTCCGATTCCGATTCTGATTCTGGGGGAGAGCTTCCGATCGCATATACAAAAAGGCATGCAAATTAGTTAACGCAGCGGAGATCGCAGATCGTAATATTTGACTACTTGGGTTATGCGATTGCAGAGTTATATCATCATGCATATATGTAAGTCTGTACAGAGATACATATCGCTTACATTTGCCTCTTATTTATATTGTGGTATTTAGTAATACGTATTAGTATTGCACATAAGTTGTATATATTATTTAAATTTCCTTTAGATGGTTTATAGCACACGTCTATTAATCGTAGCTTCTTTTGCCTGCCTGCCTCTTCAGTTATTAGTGGACTAAACTAACTTTGAATATATATGTATATAACCATAAGAGTAATAAAAAAAGTTTATACAAAAAGTTTCTATATAAAAAGTTTGTCTAATACAAGTATTCATAGTTTCAATAGATGTGTGTACAATATGTCGTTTATAAAAATTGTTTTTTTTACATTACAAATTACAGATATATATTTTTGGTTTAATATATATTTATTTAACGGGAGTTAAGCCCTCTGTCCCGCGCTCGCAGCAATCAAAACTTAGCCATAAATTGTAAAACGAAAAAACAATCTGTTTATAAATAAATAAGGCAAAATATGTTGGTAAAAAAAAAGAATAAATAAATCATAATACTGAACACAAGCAACTTGACTGATCGACAACTCTAGTTCTTAACTACTCTTTACATAATAATCTTTTTTTTATTATTATTTTTAGCATGCCATTTGGCAAAAACAAATGCAAACAAATTTTTCAGTGTATACATTAACATTCGGTGTAGGAGTGTGAGTGTGTGTGTGTGTGTAACATCAGGATAGGAAGGCAAGTGTGTGAGATAAGGACTACATTTTGAAATTACAAATGAGCCGCTGCTTCTCGCTGAGTGTCGATTTTGAACGAATCAATGGGGGATAATCGATTTATCAATATATCAGTGTATCGATTTATGAATTTATCGGTTTCGTCGATTTATCAGTGTATCAATTTACCAGTGTATAGATTTATCAATTTATCAGTGTATGAATTTATCGCGTTAGTCGATTTATCGCTTTAACCAACTTCCTTTTCAATTGTAAGCATTACATTTAAAACAAAAAAGGCCTGTGAAAATCGTAGTGTAAAGATGGTTAAAATGGGAAAGTTTCTCGGAGGTTAGCCAATGCTGATTTTGGCGTCAGTTTGAAATTGAAGTGTTTTATTTTGGAACTCTTTACGATTTTCACAAGCCAGTGTAATCAAGTGCTGCAACGTGTTTGACATCATGTGGAAATCATCGCATATATTGGGTTTGAACAAAGAATATATACGATGTTTCACTAGTCTAGTGTGATTCAGGAATTGTAATAATAGCAACAAGAAAACAAAAATGCGTCTATCAAGAATATATCGCATTTAGAATTATATATATATAGGTTATTATATCGATATGATATGGTGTTCTCTGTTTAAGGTCTCGAAACCAATTGCGGAGTAAGAAAAAGCTCTGCAATGTCTGACATTTCGCCATCATATTGTCTTTTTGCAAGTCTTTCTCATAGAAATTATACATATATATATGTATATATATATACATAATTACTATATATATATATATACACACTGGGGGAAAAAATAGTGGGGGCTTAATACAAAAACCGATATCTTTTTGGTTTGCTTTCCGATTTTTTTTTCACTATTTAGGAACTTTACGAAATCATCACTCAAGCAAGCAAAAGCCTCACATTTTACAGCTCACTTATAATTTTAGGACTAGCCTCGAGAGATTGGCATGCAAGATGATGGCTTCTAAGTTAGCTATGGGTTATTTAAATATATAGCCTTTTGCGAGGGTTTTGGCTGACTACAGGGAAGTTCTATACTTCCCCAACTGCTTCTCTGCTTTTTGGTGGTCTTTGTGAGATTAAATGGCATGTTTGGGACGCCCCGGGCGACCCCAAAACGAACTAAAAAATTTGAAATATAAAAATAAAGTACAAAAAAAATACTGTGCTGGCATCGAAAAAAAAGGAAACAAAAAAAATAGACTAAGATTCCAGTTAATACGAAATATAGACCTAAACAAAACCGATTTCCGGATAAAAATATACGTCAACTAAAAACTACGTTGCTTTCTGAGGGCTCTAGCCACAGGAGCTCGGCTTTGCGACTTCTCCCGTGGATTTTAGACTCTGGCGGCTGTTTGCCGGGACATCTGTACCCAGGAGAGGGCACACTCTGATTTTAGCCCCCGTGGGAAAATGTGTGTCTTTTGTGGCCGGGTATCTTGGGTATCCCGATGGTTGAGTGGGTGTGGGTGTGGTGTTGGCGTTTCTAATTACTAATTTACTAGGTTCTCCTGCGTCCCTCCAGTGCTGAAGTTCCCGGTGCTACTGCCTCCGATGATCCTGGTCCTGAACCTGCCTCTCCTGCTGCTGCTTCTGTGTTAATTCTGGGCACTGCCAGCGCTGCGTCCAACAACCGGTGACGCTGCTCCCTCTGGAGGCGTCTCTCGTCGTGCAGCGCGGCCTACCAGCGCCGCCGTTAACACCAGCGAAAGGGCACCGCACGCGGCCGGTCGGCGCCCTCCTTGACTAGTGGCTTGTGGTACTCGCGTCCCGGACGCGAGTGGATCACCGCCCAGCAGTGCTCACAGTAGTACTGCAGGCAGGTGACGTTCGCGCAGAAGAAGGGCGCAAACTTGCCGCCGCAGCGCTGGCCCTCGCACTCGTCGCACATCTGGTCGTCCAGGACGTAGGGCTTCACCTCCACCCGCTTGTCGATGTCGCCATGCTGCAGCTGCACGAACCTGGCCGAGATGGCCGCGATGTAGCTCTGTTGATTCGAGAAGGCCACACGGCCAGCGCCCTTGGGATATTTGAGCTCGGGATCCGTGTCGATGCCAGCATAACAGACGCCGCCATACAGCCGGTCCATGATCATGGCCAGTTCGAAGGCCTTGAGGGGACGCGGCACACCGCCCACAAAGACCGTTTTGCGCGGATCCAGCGACATGGTCGCATCCAGCACATAGTCGGCATCGGCCAGGCGCCACGGGCGAATCTGCACGGCCTTGTCCTTGATTGTCGGCGAGGAGACGCACAGATAAAGCTTGTCCTCGTCCGTTATGCACGAGTCGATCAACTGCTGCACACTTCCCTCGTCCTGGAACAGCAGGAAGGCATATCCCTTGGGGGGGAAATACGACTTGGACTCTGCCTTGTGTGGCCAATCGACGACCAGCGGCCCAAAGCGTCGGAACGATGTGGTGATCTCATCCTCATCGATGTCCGGCGGCAGACCGCCGACAAATACCTTGCGCGAGAATCGGGCCGTACCATCGCCGGCGTTGCCTCCATTCCCGCCCTGAATCGGGGAGTGCGGCGAGTGGGGCGACAGGCGCGACGGCGAGCCCATCTTGAGGGCGTTCAGATAGACGGAGGGATCGTTGCCGCTGGCCGCAATGGCCATGGCATCAGCCTCGCTCAGATGCTTGGGTCCACCCATCACACGCATCCTGTCCTGCAGCAGGGCCAGATTGCTGGCATTGTCACCGCCGCCGCCGCCGCCTCCCATGGACATGCCACGCATATAGTCGCTCAGCGAGTTCTCCAAGCCGCCGCCGCCGCCGCCATGGTGCATTTGGCCGTTGGCCGCCATCATGTTGCCATAGCTGTTGCCCAAATAAGGAGCATCTCCGCCGCCAGTGGCTCCCGCTGTGACCATACCACCGGATCCTCCGCCGCCGCCGCCTCCGTTTCCGATCGAAAGCGTCGGTATGTTCATGTGGCCACCACCCATGCCGTCCATATGCCCGCCGCCGTACAAGGCCGTTGGCGAGCTGCCCTTGATGGGGAAGGATATGCTGCGGCGGTACTTGGGCGACACACCCGACATCTGGGGAATGGGCGAGATGCCTCCGCTGCTGCAGCCCGCCTGGGAGCCGTTGTACGGCGATCCTCCGCCACCACCAAGACCTCCTCCTCCCGGCGACGAGGGACTGTGCGGTCCTCCGCCCTCGCGGTGTTGATGCTGCTGCTGGTGGTGATGATGGTGCAGGGCACTCAGGTTCGGCGACAACTGCTGGTGGTGCTGCTGCTGGTGATGCTGCTGGTGATGTGGCTGCTGCTGTTGCTGGTGGAGCTGGGGCGACTTGCTGAGATTGAGATTCGGCGGCAGGCCGCTGCAACTGCAGGAAGAAGGGACAACAAGATGAAGAGGCTTTTACAACAATTTGGCAATTTCAGTGGATGATTTTTTGGGTTCTGAGATATTGTGAGTCGGTTCAGTACTCTTTGCATTATGAAAAAGGAGCAATTTGTTCAAGGATTTGCTTCGGATTCGGTTAAGTCTAGGTACACATAATGCAATTAGTTAGGAGTTTGTTCGCTTAACCCATTGCCGCCCGGCGTTCGAAAATAATAAGATTTATATATGTGTATATCAACAAACGAAACATTGAACAACTGATAAAAGTATTCGGATTAATAGGCCATGGTATTATTACGGGATAAACGAGTATGTCGTGGCCTTGCTCTTATTTTTTTACTAAGGATTTACTACACTCACATTCGCACGGAAAATATATAAATTCATTGGAATGATTGATTTTAGTATATATCTATTTTTTAGAACGAAAAAAAAAGCCGAAGAGTATGCACTACAATATTTCAACAATATTTATCACAAGTGCCATCGAAATTGCAAAGGGGTTTGAAATCGATGGAAAATGTGTCCAAAAGTATACAATTTCTTTTTATTATACGAAAGAATTGGGTTCCAACAATATGCCATAATAATAATTGCATACTTTTAGACACCCTTTGTTATTAATTTAAAGACCCATCTGAATTTCCATGGTATTACTTTTTCCTAGCAATTTCTAATTAAAATCCTAAATTGCTCCTTTTTATATTACTTGATCATTCTCGGACGTTGCTTTGGTATTATTTATATTCTTTTGAATAAATATTTTCTCAGATTTGTTGCTGTTGTTGTTGGCGGTTGTGGTGTAGGATTGCTGTTGCTGTGGTAAATGGTGTGGGTGGTGGTGGTGGTGTTTGGTGGTAGGTGGTTGTGGAGCGAGTACTGCTTTTTTTCTGGTGGTGGTGGCTTGGCGACATCCAATCAAAATGAAAATTTCAAGTTGCTGTACGCTTAGGAAGTTTATTTTTGTTTTGTTTTTTTTTTTTAATTATATTTTGTTTGTTTTGGCGAAGGTTTAGCTTTTGGAAGAGGCGGCAGCTTAGTATATCTTTGGATTTGTTAGTTTGGTTTGTTAGCACACTTTAATCCATTGATGGTATTCGATTGAAAGGGAAATCCAACACTTTCTTTCTTTTGCAGCTGCACTGACACTGAGACATGTAATCTTTTTTGTTTTTGCTGTTTTTTTTTTTTTCATAACAAAAAGGCCGAAATCAAATGACCCAAAAAGAACGAAAGGAAAACCGAAAGAACCAAACAAAAACGTGGCTTAAGTCGCGGCACGGTGGGCGGCAAGGGGTTAATACGAGAGTATGCCAGAGAGTACCTAGTATGTATGCTAATAGAAGACTAAACTAGTTCAAATGTGTATCAATTCGCTACGCTTATGCCTGCTGTTGCTGTTGCTGCCGCTGCTTGTTTGTGTTTGTGGTCGACACGCTTACGCTAATTGACTGGACGACAGAGTGCATGCCAAACTGTGAGGGCCACCGAGTACCACATGAAATGGCATGGAAATTTTTTAAGCCAAATTCAAACCAACAGGCCATCGAGGTGAGTATGATGATGGGAAGCTCCTAAGGAGTGCGAAATGCAGGTGGCTACTACGCCACGATGTTGCTGCTGCTGCTGATGATGAAGATGCTGACGACGACAACGACGAGGATGATGAAATGTGTGTATAACAAACATGCAAGAAACGTGTACAAGTGTAAATAGATAAAAAACAGCAACAACGTTTATGGTAGGAGGTGGGGTTACACGATGAGAAACGACTGGGAAGTTAGATATTCAATTAAAAAGAATCTGAGATATGCCTAATGGAATATAAATTATTGTGTATCCTATGGATACCGTTGGGATATTTGTAATTTATTTTTAGGCCTTTAGTTAGATGAAGTTAAAGGTTGAAGAAGGTTCGCAATAGTGCTGAGTTCCTATTCTTCTAAAAGAAATAATTAGCATATCAGCAAGGTAGCTTCTGGTTCTTCCAGTGTCAGTTGGGTTGCTCTGCGAATTGTGGGGATTGGGACGGGATGGGTATCTGTAGTCTGGAACCATTTGATAAGGGCCACGCGTAACAAGAGCATAGGCAAGGCAACGGAAAGGCAAGAGTAAAGCTACCCCCAGAAGCGGCAACATCGACACGACACGGGACAGTGTTGAAAAATGCAATTATAAAATGCAATTAGCCCTCGAAACTTAATTAAAAAGGCAACGGAAATGAATACAGAGGCAACAGCAACACTCTACGTGCATACAGAGTGCTGCGAAAACGAGGCGACACAAAATAGTTAAGACTGATGGACGGCCAAATTGAAAATCTGACAGCAAGGCTGTCTTTAGGAACGAATATATGTAGATATATATTCAAGCATATACACGTGCATACGATATCAGCTCACGAAAATCAATAAAGCGAATCAGGCGCAATGACGTCAAAGGGGGAGGTGTGGAGGTCTAAAAGGGAAATGGGATGGGAATGGGAATGAAGGTAACATCTCAGGTAGCAAAGCCTAGTTTGACTTGCTTGGTTTAACCTGCCAGACGCTAATTTGGAATAAAAAAGCGAAGAAAAGAACGCAAATTAAGCTCTCTTTGTTGCTCAATAATCAATATAAAACGGATATTGCACAGAAATATATCGCTGTTTCTGCCTATACAAGAATTTAATGAAAGAAATACTGAATAATCGAGCTACTTTAGATATAATAATTACCCTAAATATTGTTTTTTAACATCACATTAAGGGTATCTAAAATTTCGACTTGTGACGGTTACGGTTCTGCTCGTTAATATTTAAAATGAGAAACGAGGAAAAGCCGCAAATGGAAATGGAGAACATGCACAAAAACAAAACTCGGCCGGGACGTGCCTCGTGACGTTGATGTCCCGTTGACGATAGACCCATTCAACAACCCCAACCCCCTATATAACCACTACCCCCGCAGTACCGCCCACTTAGCCAGACGGGGCGGCACTTGAGTTAAAAGTTGCAGACGGTCTGGCATGGTAAAAAAAATAATTAACACCCAAGTCCTGTGTCCGACTATAACATACTTGGTAGTAATTTAGTAATTAAAAAAAAAATAAAGAAGATTTAAAGAAAAATCTGTGTACAGTAAAAATATGTTAGCTAAGCTTTACTTTGGAAAGGTTTTCAAAGGTCATTTGATAATCTTCCTTAAAAAGATAGTTATCCTAACAAAAGCCGACTTTTATTAATTATTATTTTATAAACAGACGCATTAATCTTCATAAATCGCACATACTCTCGCCACTTACGATTACAGGGCATGAATAGAAATGTTGCATGTAGTAGGCAGCATAAACAAAGCACCCACCACCGCTCCTGATGATTCAGATCCTCCTCCAGTTAGTGCACTCCACAGATGCTCCAAACAACAACAAGCATGGCGGCGATGGCTATGGCGGGTAAATGCAGTTGGTGACAAAGCAACAAAAGCAACCAGAGGAGGGAGAGAACGAAGACCCTCGTGCCGGCCGGGCAAGTTTACGGCCATTGGCAGACGGCTGCAGCCGAGAATGCATTAAAAATGCACAAGTGGCGCAGGATATATGTATGTATGATGTAAATGCGGCTAAAATACATATATATGTATGTGCATATACAAAATCAAAGTCACAAAACTGCAGGCAAAGTAATTTGTTGTAAGGGTCAACGGTCAACGAACCCAGGCCCAAAGAGGAAAAAAAAAAAACAGGAAATCTATAGGGTTTGTATTTTTAAATCTACTTAAAAAGGAAAATAACTTTACAGAACTGTAAAATATTTTATTAAAATTCCTTTACGTTTGCTTAGTAACTGAGGGACTAAACAAATGTGGCTATCATAGAGTGAAATCAAGTCCCTAGATACCTTAACTGCTCGCTGGAGATTTGTAAGCCCCCAGGAAGCTCATAAATCTTTAACTTAACTTCGTTTCTCTCAAATTTAATGCCTTTAACTAAGCCCCAAAGGGATATATATGAAAAATACAATTATTTTAATGAGTGGAGAGGGAGCGATAAGAAAATATCAAAGCTTCATTATTTGTCGATAAGCATGCACTTTCGATGGATTTCTATGGGACCTAACCATGTATAAATGTAAATGTAAGTGTTTTTTTTTTTTGGTTCATGACGCATATATAGCAACAACAACAACAACAATCAAGTTACGGCTGATTCTGAACCACACACTTGGACTCGGTTAGTGTACAAGACACACATCAACAACGTTATTTAATTAATATTATTATCAAAGTCGTAATAGAGAGAAACCCCTTAGGAAAGTGTGGCAAAAATGTAATAAGCCTTTTGTGGCACTCACCTTTTGCGATTGAAGAAACCACCGCCTTGCAGGAAATTGTTGCGCAGATTTACTTCGTCGTTCTGGTGATCAGAAACATAGCCAAGGCATCGGAGGAGAGAGTGAGTGAACCGAGAATGAAAAGAACATTTTGCAACAGTGAGTAATACTGCCAAATGGGTTTTGCAATCGCCCATCGACGGCGGGGCACATCTGTTGCAAATTTTGGCAAGCGTTCTGCGTTTGCAACAGTCCGTCGTCGATGTGTCGGTCACATATTTATGCCGGCCCGGCCCACAAAAATAGCTCACACTTTGAATGACAAACACACACGCGACGCGATCTTCTGTCCGCTGGCAGGGAAAAACTAAATAACAAATTAAAAACACAAATCCGATCCCAATTTGGGTAGCTAAAAAGTGAAATGATTGCGACGCGGCAGGGGGACAGAAATCATAAGCTAAGTGCTTCTCTAATTTGGCCAGCCGAATTGCTAATTGGTGACCAACAGACCCGTTCACGATCGGCGGACGTATGCCGGCGGGTTCTGTACAATTTGTGTTTAATTGCGGACAAACTTGGACTCGCGACGGATGAGAATGAATCATAATTTACGTCGCCTTTTATCGGAACCACAGATAAGCCTGCGGTGGTGGATACCAGGGGAAGCACAGAACGGAAACAAAGTATCGAGTTCACTGCCAACAGCGACTTAATTCTAGTTCAGTTGTGTGCCATTTTCTAAAGAGAAGCTTTTAACTTGGGGTTGAAGAGAATTCCCTAGAGATAGCAAGAGAGGAAGGCTCTCAGAAATGTTTTTTAATCTCGATTCTTAGGGAATATAAAAAAGCTGTATAGTATATAGTTTCGATATAAAACTTACACCAAAGAGCGATGGACCGCCGCCCTGCATCTGAGGTTGCGAGGGGCTGCTGGAGAGCGATTCACAGGCGCCGCCCACCACCATGCCCGTGTTGAGGCCCAGGCCGTTGTTCTTCATACCAAGCAGGTGGGAGGTGGGCGAGGCATCGCCACCGCCACTCGCTCCGCCGCTGGGGCTGTGCTTGCTGTGATGGAAGGACTGCAGGATATCATCCAGTGACTCTTCGTTGGCATTAAATCGCACGGTGATCGGTGTGGTGCTGCTGCTCAGTCCTGGTGGCGACTTGGAGGAAGCGGGCATAACACCACCAGCACCACCGCCCGCCGCATTGGCCGACGATGTGGGCGATGTGGCAGCGGATACGGACGCGGATGTAGAGATGGACAGGTTGCTGTTGCTGCCACTGGCACTGCTGGTGGCACTGTTGGCTGTGGAATGGAAGGAGACGTGTTAATCGTACTTAGAACGTAAGGATGTAATAACATACAAATCTTACATTTGTGTTTTCTAAAAGAAGAACGGGTCTGACCCATTTTGATTTTACTTTTGACGTTCACAATTTCGAAACAAATAAAGTGTATTAACTACTAAACACTAACCCGAAAAAGTCATGAATGGCGAGTGAAGTGAGCTATTCAAGCTCGACAGAGAAACTAGACTGGAATATAAAATTTTCCTAGAACATATAACAATTTGACGTATAAATCAGGGAAAGTATGATACTATTACAAAAGAGGAATATTGTAGCTGCTAGCTTTGCAAAATCTTTCGAAAAAGAGTGTGATAACAAATATATAAAGAGGAGTTGTCAAAATCGATACGATAGTAATATAAAACTTGTTCACAAATTCAACTAAAAATATCTTTACCGAAATATTTTCAGAAACTGTTTACATATAAAACTTGTTCACAAATTCACCTAAAAATATCTTTACCGAATTGATACATTTAAATCATTTGATGATTTTTGTTTGATACATTTTATTCTCTTGTTGTTTTCAAAGATAATCAATTTGGTTTTCTTATCATTTTTATTGACTTACAAATCAGAATACACAATTTTTTAACCCACAGCTATCGCTTAAAAGATTACTTTTGAAAATGTATGTATTATCTTTCTCAAACAATTGAATATCTATTAATCCCCGTTTGAAACGTAAACAGGACTGTTATCTGCAAGATAATTTGTTTATATTTAAGATATAATTACTGTTTATAATCTATAATTTTTTCTACGCTCCTAACAACTTGTAATGACTCATACACATACTTTTCGGGCACTCATCTTATCAATTTGATTTGGGTAAATTATCTGTTCCTTATCGTTTTCCTATTTTTATATATAGAACAAAAAACGTGCTATCTGGGGAGTACATATCAAATTGTTATGATTTTATGTACGTGTAAAAACGCTGTGATGCCATTTAAGCATTTTAATGCCTCTGTCATGACATCTCTTCACGATTTTCAGAGGTGGACACACTTACCCTTTGGTAACTTGAGCGAGTCCATGATGCCCGCACCAACGCTTTCTACGGCTGCACTTGGGCGGATCCGCTGGGCCTTAGTTCCGCTGCTGCCCTAGATGCCCTGCACACAGAAAGCGGAGCAGGTGGGAGTCGAGTTCGAAATGGAAATCAGAGTGTCCAAAAACATCAATCGGAGGCGGCAAATGAAAAGATAATGAAAGAGAAAGGAAAATGTTAGCAACGACAGGTTCATCATATTTTTCACTGAACACTTGCTCTTTTTTTGTTCAAAATGTCAACGCCATGCGTTCGTGGAAACGAGCCCCCCTGCTCTTTACCCGCAGCCCAGCATTTGGACCCGCACGTAATTGCGTTTAAAAATAAATAAATCGTACGGGAAAGCGAGAGCCACAACAGCATCGCGGCAAGGCAGCAATAGCTCTTTGACATTAATTTTTATTTTCCTATTTTTAAAACCCTTAATACATTTTTGCCGCTGCTGACCGTTTGGCCGATTGTCGCGCTGCCAGCTCATCACAAAATCATTCTAAAAATTCAAAGCTGAAAGGGAAATGGGTTGCACACTTCCAGCTAATATTAATGTTAAGCTTTGGCAAAAATGAGGTCAGCCAAGCAGTTTATAGTAACCACAATTATATAGGTCAAAGTCAAGCCATTTTTGGCTGGGGCTTTATTATAGGAATTGAAAATAAAACGATGTTGAATATATTTAAAAGGCTATAAATACAGATTTAATGCTTCATAATGGTCGCAGAACATAAACATTTGTTTAGATTTAAATAAAAACATACATATTTGACCACATGAAATATTCAAAAATAAACTAAAGGACAAAACCATTATTGATTTACTTCCCTATTCCCCAATTAAGTTCGATTTATAGCCAAGGAACTGACTGATTGCTAAGAGGGGGCATTGGTAATGGCGTTTCTACGAGACAGCCCAACTTTTATAGACAGCAAAAAAGGGTAGTATCGCCTTTTTTCGGGCTAAAAACGAAAACGCCGCGATAAAATGGGCCATAAAATGTGCAGTGCGTGTCGCGGGGACGGCTAAAACATCGAAAACAATATAACCGAACAGCAATCAATCATATTGTTGATAAAAAAAAAAAAAATAAGTCTTGGCAAGCAACAGCACAGAGCACACAGTTTTTTGTTGTTATTATTTCTAAACTTTTGCGTTTTGTATTTTGTGCATGAGTAATAAATGCGAGGAGATATGGCCTGATAATGGGGTAGCGGGTTCTAAATTTGTAGCGCTATTCAAGTGAAAACAGACTGCTGGGGGGGATTACAATTGATCGCTTTTCCAATTACAAAGTCACCCCCGCGGGCAAATGATTTTCAGAGCCCGCTGCTGGCTGTTCCCAATGTCGGTCAAATATGCTGCCCGTTTTGCATACAAAAAATACAGCATATATACACGGGAAGAAATTGAAGGTGTTCTTTAAATAATTTTTCATTTAACTAACAACAACATTTTTAAATTAACTTCCTTTTAATAATATTAAATTAATAATATAATTGAAATGCCCAATCTTCTGTTTGAACTAACCATTACGTATTTTGGGAAACTACTCTTACTAATACATAACACAAATAAAAAAAATGATATTAGGAAATTTATTACTAACATTTAATAAAATTGTGTTAAGGAGGAAATTAAGAGAACAAGTATTTTAAAATCAATTATTATCATACCACTACGGCTTAGGGCTTAATTTCTATAGCATACTTATGCGCAGCTTTTAAGGAGATTTTAAAACAATACATAAAATCTACATAAAATATCCAAAATTTTCGTTCCGTGTTTTACAATATCCAATTTCTAGCGCTCACCGCCGACGTCCGCCGTCCGTCCCTGGACACGCACTTCATTTTGGGCTGAGCGACCGGAAAACGTCTATTGTTCGAAGGAAAAACAAAAGGGGGGGAGGCCAGTATGGACTGACTACGGGCAGCGGGGGTTTAATTAGTTAAATGCGGAGACAACAAAATCGTTGTGCCAATGAAATGGCTCACTCGGGCATGAAAATTCCAACCGCAGGTGCCCCAGTCCAGCCCCAGTATAAGCTCCACTCCATCTCTATCCCCGAGAAGAAAAGAAGCCCTGGCAGAAGGAAAATAAAGCTGACATAATCAATACATAATTTTGCCCTACAAACGAGACGACGAAAGCGACCCCCAAAAAATAACCGAAGAAGAAACGACGACGACTGTGACGACGAACGCACAGCAATAACAACAATGACAGTAACGCCCCCGTGGCACACACATACACACAACACTAGAACGGACACACGCACACTTGAAAAGTAAACAAGTGTAACGTGCCGCCAAAAGCACAGACTGCTTGGCTCAGCTTCAAGAGAGCGACGACGGATGGGATTGAATTGGACTAGAGATGGGCCGATATTTCGATATCGGGGCATTCCCCGAAAATGTCAAGAATGAGCACAGAGGTGCAATCCCTAGCTTAATTATGCTTTAAGGAAACCAAAAATGTACTATAAACTGATGTAGCTAACGAAAAAAAATATATTTTAATGAAGAGCTTTTACCTTTAAATAAGACTCTTTAAAATCAATTACGCCAAGTTCATAATGGGGGATTTTTAGATAAAAAATAACTAGTTTTTAATGTAAAAACTTATTCGAAAAATGTGACAATATTTGTTTAATTAATTAAGTAAGCTAAGTTACTTCAAAATTTTATTTTTACAAAAAAAAATTAGTTTTAGATCCGTAAAATCTTTTTGTAACCTTTTAATTCCAATTCATCGTGAATAAATTAAGAAGCACTGGACTTTGAAGGTAAAGTTTATAGGGATATTATTTTTTAAAGGGAAGTAACAACAAAAATCGCTTAAAAAACCCACCCCTGATTACGGCCAAGTGTTAATTTGAGAACCAGTTTATAGCCTGCTCCCAACCCCGAAAACGCGAGCGAGCCCTTTGTTTACCAACTCTTGAGAGTGGGAAGAGCCGCTCATCTCTGGTCGAGATGCAGTTAGTTGTGTCTGTGTATAGTATATCTGCAAACAGAATTTGGTTTAAAAACCCTTTAGCAAACGAAGTTTGTTTTTGTTTGCTATTTGCTGTTTGCTGTATGCTTTATGCTGTGTGTGCCGCTGCTGTTTCTGTTACTTTGCTGCCTTCCCCTGCTCCGGTGCGTTGTGTGCACTTCTATTATCACGTCTGCAATTAGAGCCAAAGTAACTGGGCCAAGTTGCAGCAGCAGCTTTCAGCTTTTTTGCCCAGCTTTTCTCGCGTTTTCACGGGGTTGGAGAATTTTTAGGGGTTTATTGCGGCGTTTGCTTTGCTCCGCCGATTCGTTGCCGTATTTGCCAGTTGCCCCAGTTCCAATTGGTTACGTACACACTCGCATAACGCACACTAACGCAAACACTCGTACGCGTTCACACGCACACTCGCGCGCACCTAACGGTAGATAATGCCAGCCCTGGATGAAAACTGGGGCAAATAAGCCAAGAATTTCAAATGTCAATTTTTGACAGGTGTTCTGTTGGGCACTGAAAAAGAGGAAAAACTAACCTTTAGCTGCCTTCCTTATGCCTTTTGCCTCTCTACGCAGCAGCAGGAGAAGGAGCAGGCGCACGAAGATGAGGGGAAAACACGGATGGATACACGACACGATGAAAACTTTCAGGTGCAAGTTTTTCCCACTGCGCCAGTATGCGTGTTACATTTCCGGGGGTGCACAAGCACACACACACACACGAAAACTCTCACACGTACACGGAGCCTGTGACGTAGATGATGGGTGCTACTCTTTTCGTGCGAAAATTCCGTTGAAGGATATATGCACACGCTTTAATTTGGAATTTTCATTAAGCTTTAATCACTTCACACGAATTTAGCACACTTCATTTATCGACATCACTGAAAATTTTGGGTGAACAACAATTTAACTATTTTTGCACTATTTTCGATTGAATTTTCATTTCCAAACTGTCTAAAAAGGGGCCTGTGTGTGCTCGCGTGTTATTTTGTTTTCTGTTTTCCTTGAATTTTCCCGTGCGGTCCCGCTAGCCAGCGACGACTAGATCTACAACAACATTGTAGTCACTATCGATGTTTTTAAAAGGCGATACATCGGTGTTTTCATCGATAACATTAGTGAATCAAAAATGAATTTGAAATAAAATTTCAATATACATTTCTATCGCCAATTATTCATTTTTATATTAAAAATATTATTAATTTCGTAAGACAG
Source organism: Drosophila burlai (assembly GCA_008042655.1). Lineage (NCBI taxonomy): Eukaryota > Metazoa > Arthropoda > Insecta > Diptera > Drosophilidae > Drosophila > Drosophila burlai. The sequence continues at coordinate 23,600 of VNJT01018521.1, forward strand.
TCAAATTGGAAGTTTTATTAATTTTGTGTTGGTTAAAAAAAACACGAATTTTAATAGAACTTGCAAAGAATTCTAGTTAATTAAAACTAATAATAATAATAATAATAAATACAATATGGTTACAGCTGCTTGGCAGTGTTGCCAGGTCGTCTACTGCAATCGATATATCGATAACTTTACATGGCCCTCCCCTTAATGGGCAGGAAAATAAATAATTCCCCCCCGTTATGCTGTAACAATTATAAAAGCGTTGTAGTGCTTTTATAGAAAGTAAAAAGACATATGAAAGATTACATAAAATACTCAGCTATATGGCAACACCACAGCTGTTTGGCACTCCAAGAAACAAGAAAAGAAAACAAAACTAATTACATAAAACTACATGACTTACACGAACAACACAGTCCTCCAATGGTTCTTTTGTTTATCTTCGCTTCTTTTTTGGCACAACCCTTTAACATAAACACTCACACACACACGCGCAACGAATTGTTTTTATTATATTGTTATTGTCTTTGGTTGTTTTCGTAGAGCAGCGATTAGTTTTTGGACGAGTTTTTAATTACTATCACTTTCGTAGAAAAAGCTAACCACAAAATATTCGCGCACCCAGAGTCTATATCCCCGTGTGTTGTCTTTTTGTGGTAAATCGTGTTCTACAAAAATCCGTACATTTTTTTTATTATTTTTGTGTGTGATATTTTCTACAAATTTTCCGGCCCGAGAACGAAAGCTACTCGGCTAAAAGCACACGACAAAACTCGGAATTTCATCGCCTGCTGGTTGGTCAGAGCTTATGGGCTATTTGATGTGTTGGTTGCTGGATACCCTTGACTTGAGGGTACACTAGCAAAGCTTGTGCTATTTTACTCCTTAATAGAACCAAAATTCTTTGGACAATGTAATTTAAGCCTTTATTAATTAAGGACAGAATATTTAAGAATTGCCTGAAGGAATTTATCAAATAAGAATTTAATTGGTGTGCTGACTTATGTACCTCTATATACCTCTATATACCCTACTTCGATATACCACAGCGAAATTATCGATGGTGCACAGATGATTAAGCAGAGCTGCCACCTTTTCGTTATCCTGAGCGCGGTTTTTAAAAAGCAATACATATTTTTATAAAGAGTTGATTGAGTTTTTCGTTTTTTTTTTCGTGTTTGTTTATCAGGGACAAAAAGATGAATGAGTCACAAACATATACTCAAGCCTATTCTTTTTTTATAACAACGTTTCTGAAATTAGCCTGTTTAAAGTACACAGAGAAAATTTATAATACATTTTTGCCAAGATGAATATTGTTTAAATTATTACTCCCCACTCTTTTCATGTGAATTTGGATGTACCCGAATGAACATCTTAAAATGTTAAACTAATGTCTTCTTTCGAAATATAAAAAATCTCAACGATTGATTCCTTCTTAATCTTTGATTTGTTTATACTAATATGTATACATTTGCAGAGCTTTTTTTCACTGTGCCTTTGTTCATAACAAAGATGAGACCGGTTCTTGATAAGCTTATGAGATTCTCAAGCACGACTTGTTTGACCGTTCATCGCAGTTACGATCGCGATTCTTACTATGGCGGATGCATCCCGTCACGCCGTCGCCGGGAGCTTGAGCCTCCACTGGTTACCCCTCGTTTTCCTTCTTCTTGCTGTTGTTGAGGGATACGAGGTGCCCAAAGCCCACATCGATGTGTTCTATCCCAAGGGATTTGAGGTCTCCATTCCACACGAGGAGGGAATTACACTGTTCGCCTTCCACGGCAAGCTTAACGAGGAAATGGAGGGCTTGGAGGCCGGCACCTGGGCTCGGGATATTGTTAAGACAAAGAACGGCCGCTGGACATTCCGGGATCGGAATGCAGCTCTCAAGCCCGGCGACATTCTTTACTACTGGACGTACGTTATCTACAACGGGTTGGGTTATCGCGAAGACGACGGGTCGTATGTGGTGAATTCCTACAGTGGCAACAACACTTCGCGACCTCCGCCCGTGCCTGTTGATTCCGGTACGTCGTGGAGTTCTCCCGATGATCCGGGCCTTGACATACGAGTGGGCGGCTGCCCGAGTCCCAAAACCATGGTCAATGGAGCTCCAACTCGTTGTGCAGGTCAACTTGTCTTTGTGGATGAGTTTAATGGCACCAAATTGGACCCCAGCAAGTGGCAGGCGGAGCGCAGGTTTTCTGGGGAGCCCGACTTTGAGTTCAATGTGTATGTGGACGATGCTCCGGAGACCTTGTGCCTGAAGAACAGTCATGCTATTCTCGCCACGACCACTACGCAGAAGCTCTACAAAAAGGGAAAGGATGCGAAACTGGACTTGTCGTTGAATGACCATGTTTGCACGGGGTCGGCCAACACGCATGACTGCGTCCGTGACGGAAGGACGAGAAGGGACGGCCTACCGCCTGTTGTCACCGCTCAGTTCAGCTCCAAGCAGTCCTTCGCCTTCAAGTACGGTCGCGTCGAGTTGCGAGCCAAGATGCCGCGGGCTGACTGGGTGACGCCGCAACTATGGCTGCAACCGAAAGACCACGTCTACGGGACGAGCGACTACAAGTCGGGCCAGATAAGGATCGCCTACACCCGCCCGGCCAACCATTTGTTGGATCTGCATGCCTCCGCCGTGCTGTATGCGAATGAGCCCCTCCGTTCCGCGAAGAGCTGCTTGAAAGCTGGAACCGGCGACACTTCCGAGGACTGGAGCGACAGCTTCCACATCTACACTTTGGAGTGGACGCCAAATCAACTGCGCTGGCTGGTCGATGGCAAGGAGTGGTGCGTCCAGGGCAGCGACAAGGGAGCTTTCAGCGAGACAACTGCCGGCGGTCAGCGACTGGTAAATGCCCAGAAATTGGAGGAGGGCACCGGTCTGGCGCCTTTCGATCAGGAGTTCTACCTAACCTTCGGCCTGAGCGTGGGTGGGTTCAACGAGTACCAGCACGTGGTCAAGGAATGGAACGAGCAGTCGCCGCAGGCCCAAAAGAAATTCTGGGATAGCATCAAGCGACATCGTGACCATTGGATGGCCGAGGGGCAATTGGTGATTGACTACGTCAAAGTCTTTACTGTGTAACCTAAAAATTTCTTCATAAAACATAAATATGAACTTTAAATATTAAAATATTAATTACAGACAATAAAGTTTCTAAAATCGAAATATATATTTTGAATACAAAATCCAAATCTTAAATATTACTTTTCCCTTTCGATGTATATCTGGAATATAATAGTCTTTGCTGGAAGTACGTAGTACTTTACACCGCTGGGATTCAATGATGGTTAAGTCCCTTGATTGTAGTGTTATATTTCAATATTCTAGTGTGGCGGAATCCTTCGAATTATCCAGATGGGATGAAGAGCAATCGTCGTCACTATAAATCCGGGGAAGTCACCTAAAGTGCGAAGATCATTTATAGTCTCTGAGGAAGAGCAGAGCGAGAGGAATATAATAAGGAATATATATACTGTATCATTTAACGAAAGTTTCCGTCAAAAGATCAGCAAAATGAAAACTCGTAGAGGACTTTAATATTTTTCAAATTTAAACACTATCAACGGTATTTTTCCGTATTGCCAACGCGGTATTTCTGAGCATGCTTGGTATTTTTCAGAGCACTGCCAACGGTCACACTGACTGCTCACATAACCTGCTGGACTTATTTTGCCGAAAATCCCAAGTAAATCGTAAAATAGTGACACTTTACCAACATTCTAACATAAACTTAAACCACCCACGTACAGATATTAGCAAGATGCAGATAACTCGCCTCGCCCTGCGCCAGATCACCCGCCAAGTGCGCTTGCAACGCATGTACAGCGCCGCTGCTCCAGCTGCCGCCGTCTCCGGAGCGGAAAAGCTGGTGCCGCCGGCGCCGGAGGGTGCAGTCAAGCCGCCGAATCCGAAGTTGGACAGCATAGTCAACAACATTGCCGCCCTGAATCTGCTGGAGGTCGCCGAGCTGAGCACTCTGCTCAAACAGAAACTCAACCTGCCCGAAACCGCGTTCGCCCCCCAGTTCGCCGCTGGACCGGCACGTGCTGCTCCCGCCGAGGATGAGGAGGAGGCGGCGCCCAAGAAGGTGCAGACCTCTTTCAAGGTGAAACTGGTCAAGTTTGATGAAAAGCAGAAGGTGGCGCTTATCAAGGAGGTAAAGAACCTGCTGGAGGGCATGAATCTGGTGCAGGCCAAGAAGTTCGTAGAGAGCGCCCCGACCATTGTTAAGGAGGATATACCCAAGGAGGAGGCTGAGAAGCTGAAGGAGGCGTTGGCCAAGGCGGGCGCCATTATAGAAATTGAGTAGGATCCCCTATTTCGTTTTTCTATTCTGCGTTTAGCTGCTAGTTATTGTTTTAATAAAAAGCCAGGCAACATTTGCTGTAAACTTAAAGGGTTTTTATAATTAACCTTAATACTACTTTTAAGATTTAAATTGGAACCAAGGATATCTTAATCTTGAAAGAACTCTAAAAGTGAGGAATTTGAAATATGTAAGCTAACTGCTGTTAAAAACTAATGAACGAATTATTCATAAGGTTAAAAAATGATAAATTAAATAAACTGAAATTTAAATTGTTAAGTTTACAGAGCCTTAACAGCGCAGCGCAACTGTTAACAGATCCGCAGTTGGCAACGCGAAGGCTTGCTACTTTCTATGCTTTGCCCTGGAAAACAATCCAAGTGTCAATCCACTTTTACCTTCCTTTTGGGATTAATCATTAATTAGTAACCGGCATAGTCGGTGATTAGGCCTATCCTGCTAATTGGCGTCGTGCGTGGCGCGTTCTAGTAAGTGCAGCGCACTTACACACACGAGCGGCCGCGTTGCCAACTCAGCCGAATTTTACCGTTACATCATCTGTAACCGAAAATTGAACGCGTTTTCGATTTTTATTTATAGCCACAAAATGGCAGCCGCTCGAGCGGAAAGAAGATGCTAGACGTGCGCGCTTACAGATCCAGATCCCCGGGTAAACATGACCGACACTTTCTTTTATCTCTGGCAATCCGGTGAAGGCAGAATCATGCGGCACTTCACGCGTGCGCGCCGACCACGCAAAATTGGGTGCCAGGCATTTCTATCACTTTCCTCGCCCAGAAAAAAATCGGTTTGTTGTCGTCCAGAAGCGATACGCGTAAATTCGGGTAACAAATAAAGCCAATACGGGGGGGAACAAGCCGCCCAACCGACAACTTCCTATGCGTGAGTGCTCCACATTCTCTCCCGGGCAGACGAAATAAGCCTCACACGATCTCCGGACAGGAGCGGAATCTGGAAGAAGAAATGACTAATCTAATCTAATATTTAATTGATATAAAAAGTTAATTAAATTAGTCTTCGTGGGGCTTTGTAGGTTCTACTGCCTTTTTTTGACAAGTAAATATTTTATTTTTAATTCAAATATAAATTATTTATTAATTTATACAATTGTTTAAGAACTAAAAGCTGATTTATTAAATAGGATAATTAGCAGCTATGCTGAGAATATGCTGAATGTCAATCGAATCATTAATTTTATATAAATTATAAATGATGAAAATGTGATGAATCCAATAGTTAGGTTAAAAGTTAATAAAACTAATAGGAATAAGAATTAAGAAGAATATAAAAAGTAAATTTACCAATTCAATATTATAAAATATATAATATAAATAGATAAAAAAGAAAAAAAATAATATGTATAAACGAGAATAATAAATATGAACATGTGTAAAATTGATGGACATTTCAGATAACTCCCTCAGACGCTCCTGGCAACGATTCACGGCGCGTCGGGTTCTCTCAATTAGCACCTGCGCTGGCCCCTGGCATGGAGCACACTGTGCCCCCAAAACTCGGAACTCCATGGACTCAGTTACCATTGTGTCACACGCGCGTTTGGACGTCTCTCTCACTGTCTGTCGAACGGTCTGCAATCCGTTCCAGCTTCGTTCCAGCCTCCAGCTAAGCTGAGTGAAAACCGAAAGTGATCCATCCATTCATCATCATGTCTGACGGCAGCAGTTCCTCGCGACTTTTGGCCCTCGTGGCCATCTTCTTCAGCAGCTACATTGTGGGCATTTACAGTGCGGCACGGGCCTCCAGTAGCTTGGTCTTAACTCCGAATCCAAGTGTTTATCGGACTTTGAATGATACTCTCCTCGAGGAAGTGGAAGAGGACTCCTCGACCGGCCTGGCGCGCAGTGGCTCCCGACATCCTCGCTGTAAGTTTTAGCTGGAAGAGAACACAGCTTCAAGATCCAAAATCATGCCGGATGAGTGCCGGTGGTTTGTTTTTCCATCGTGGTGGCAGATGTGGGTCATGCCTCAATTATCACCCACTGTGCATGAAGTGCCTCAGGTGGATTCTTTAGTCTTAGCTGTCCCCATGCCCTACAACTTGTCATTATTGGGGTCTGCTGGCAAAGGTTTCCAATTGCGCACTGCAATTTGTGAGCAGGGGAACCCCGATAAGATGCACTGGCATTTTTGCAAATTAAAAAGAAGAATTTAAGATTTTGTTTATTTTACACATCTTTTTAAAGAAAGTTTACTGTACTGTTTTTTGTGACAAGTATTTCTCTTTAATATTGAAATTAATATTCCTTCTCTTAAGTATTGAGATCATTTTAGTTATTGAAGAGCTCTTCTCCTTATTATTTAAAGTAGGAATCATATTCTTTGTTTTTCAATCTTTAATTAAATAGAATCGTTCTAGCAATTAAAATGCATTTCTTAAAAATTATTTTATTCATTCAATTAAATATCTTTTTAATATTTAAATTTATATCAGTGCTCATAGTTAGTTCTTTGAATTTATAGAATCGCAACAGCTATGTATTATAGGGAATTTATTTAAAAGTAAATCAGCCTCATACATTTTTTCCATCGGTTTAATATAATAATTTACTGAATTGCTACTGTAAAATATGTATTTTTAACTAATAGTTATCTCTCAAGGTTTCAGTACCTGTGATAAAGGGTTGCTTATAGCTTAATGATAGAACTTAATAAAGTACGAGAACCCTAAAATATTTTCTGTGAAGTGCCCTTTGAATGACACTTTGTTTCTATTATCTTTCTAGGGTTTCCGTTTTACACCATTGGACGTTTCTCCAACGACATTTGCACGGGCAACAACCTGCTCCTGGGCACGTGCGTAATCAACGGGGAATGCTCGGACAATAGCGGTGTGGCGGCGGGCAGTTGCTCCTCCATTACCGCCCAGGCTATCTGCTGCATTTGTGAGTAACTTTAGGTCTAATTTTTAGACGCATTAAATCAGAGAGTTCCGGTTTCCTTACAGATCAAAGGACTTGTGGAGCGAGTACCACGTACAACAATACCTACTTCTACAACAGCAACTATCCGGCTCCCTATGCGGGCGGTGGACGCTGCTCTATTGTGGTCACGCCGCCGGATTCAACTATTTGCCAGCTGCGCGTCGACTTCCTCTCCCTTTCGCTGGCTCCACCCTCGGGCGATGGATCTTGCAATACCGATGCCTTGACCATCACCGGAGGATCCTCACAGGTGCCCAGCATCTGTGGCGAGAACTCCGGCCAGCATGTGTATGTTGACTTTAATGGCGTCAATCCCATCACCATTTCGGTGGCCACTTCCTCGGGCTATACATTCAACCGCAACTGGCAGTTCCAGATCCGGATGCTGGGCTGCACGTCGGCCACCTTGGCTCCCGCCGGATGCCTGCAGTACTATATGCCCAGCAGTGGCACCCTCGCCAGCTTCAACTACGTTTCGGCCGCCTCGTCCGCCCT
>VNJT01018529.1:0-29285 GCA_008042655.1 Drosophila burlai
CACTTTGTGCACAAGTCCGCCGATGTTGAGTCGGTGGTCACGTCAACGATACGCTCGGCCTTTGAGTATTGCGGGCAGAAGTGTTCCGCCTGCTCGCGCATGTATGTGCCCGAGTCGCTGTGGCCAAAGGTGAGAATATGTCACTGCGATTGCGATTGCGGCGATGTTTACGCAGTGCTAACCTAGCATCCATCCATCCACAGATCAAGGAGGGGCTACTGTCCGAGGCACAGAAGCTGAAAATCGGCGACGTTCAAGACTTCAGCAGCTTCACATCGGCTGTGATCGATGACAAAGCATTTAAACGCATTACCAGCTACATTGAACATGCCAAAAAGTCACCGAATCTGGAGATAATCGCCGGCGGCACGTACTCGGACAGCAAGGGTTACTTTGTGGATCCCACGATTGTGGTTAGCAAGGACCCCAAGGAACGCATCATGACCGAGGAGATCTTTGGCCCCGTGCTAACGATCTATGTGTACAAGGAGGCGGATCTCTTTGACACCATGAAACTGGTGCATACCTCAACAAAGTTTGCTTTAACCGGAGCAGTATTCGGCCAGGATGAGTGAGGATTACAGGCTACAGGCTACTACCGAAATTGTTTATAGAATCTAACAAATAATTGTTTTTAATTTCAGGGAATGGGTCAATTGCGCTCTCCAGGAGTTCAAAATGGCCGCTGGCAACTTTTATATTAACGACAAGTCCACTGGATCTGTGGTTGGCCAGCAGCCATTCGGCGGCGGCCGGATGTCGGGCACTAATGACAAGGCCGGCGGACCGCATTACATATTGCGCTGGACATCGCCGCAGTCTATTAAGGAGACATTTGTGCCGCTGCGCGACGTCAACTATCCGTACATGTCCGAATAAGCTGGACAGGAGGAGAGGCAGGAGAGGAAGCAGGAGGATAGGGAGAAGAAGCTAAGAACCGACAGGAATCTCATATAACTACTAACTACATATATAACTTATATATATAAATGTATTTTGTTGAACTATTTTTAAACAAAAGCACCCCCCAAAAGGCTCTCCTCACCCCCCCGTAACACACTCTAAGAATCTCGAACCAACCCACGAGAAAGCCTCGAAAATCGTTGTAAATTGATATGCTGATATTAACTTTCGAACCCACACACACCGCCACTCGAAATACACACATAAAGAAGTCGAGAATACGATGTAAACTATTATTATATTTACATACATTTATACACAAATGTGATTATTATTAATTATATGATTTATAATTACATGGCCCGTCTTTTGTTTTTTATAATCTAACAAACTCGATGTTATTATTTGTATTTTATTGTTGGAAAAAATCTTTCTATGTGCACACACACATAATACTTGATGTATGTACGTATGTATGTGGAAGCAAACACTTGACAATACATTTCGATTACTAAATGTGAAAGATCCTGAAGATATATACATGGAAACCTAGTTACATACACATAAACCGTAAGCATCAAATTCAGATAAATAAATATTTAAATTTCAAAACAATAGAATTACTCGCTGGCAAATTCATTATGTTTCCTTTTTAACGATAGTTAAAATAGTTTTGGGATAAATAATTATTATATTTATAATTATAGAAATTACCTCCAAAGCGATCAAAAAATTAAACTTCGTTCGTTTTTATACCCTGGCAGGGTATTATAATTTTAGTCAGAAGTTTGCAACGCAGTGAAGGAGACATTTCCGACCCTATAAAGTATATATATTCTTGATCAGCATCAGCTATCTTTATGAAACTTTGCAGATAGTCTTATATATGCTCTCACTACTATATATGTCGGAACGGGCCGGATCGAACGACTATATCATATAGCTGCCATAGGAACTATCTTGAATTTTTGAGAAACAAAATTTTTACTATGCCAATTTTCAATATTTTCATATAATTTGATACACGGCCATTTTGTATTATTCCAGAATTTCGGTTTTAATTTGATTCAAATCGGACCACTATATCATATAACTGCCATAGGAATATACATATATATCAATTCATTTAATTAGTTCGCAACAATTTCGTTAGCAACATTTTTCGCTAGCAATATTCCGAGAAAGCGGAAAGTCAGAACATTTTTCTTCTTCTTCTTCTACTTACTGCAAGGGTATTTAGCTTTCTTTCTTGTTCAATCCTAAAACTATTCTTTCGTAACTCACGTTTTCGCTGTCGTAATTTTGAATAATTACAAATTCGCCTTAAATTTACATCAAAGTTGAAACCAACCTTTCTTTATGCTTCCCATCCATTTTCCCCCTTTTTAAAAACGCATTTTAATTATGAAAAATACATATATATTTCTTTTAATTGTTCTTAAGTAAAACCACATGTTTGTTTCTTCGACAAATTATAGTATAAACTTGTACTTATTGAAGTTCTTCTTGTAACTCGGAATCCAAAAAAGGGCTGTCAACAATAACATAATGGAAAATGACTTAATTTATAACCAATATATTATTGGAAATTATTCAACCTTTGCTTCTAAACAAATCGCTTTTGAAACTGACTTGATTTTTCAGTAAATCCTTTTTACGTTAAGTTGTAAATATATATAAAATACGAAATAGAAATCGAAAAAAGATGTATTCAAAAATCAAGAAAATCTTGTTCAAAAACAAAATGTTTACGCAAAGTAAACACAATTTAAGCCCATTTAAAAAAAGAGAGAAAAAGATGGCTGAGAGACTACTAATTATGGTATCTTGGTCGCAGTTTTTATTGACCGCCAGTTCACGATTCTAAAATTATGGGACCTTGTGTTAAGTTGGAAACAATTTTTCGTGTGGGCGCAGAATTATTGCATAAAAGAAACTACATAATCTTACACAGTTGCTATTCCGCGTGTGTGTGGCTTACTGACTAAACGTATCTCTGTTACATAATTGATTAATCCATAGTTTTTGCATTATTTTGTTTATAAATCTAGTCAAATTTAATTGAATTAACACCGACGTCAATCTGGCCGCCTCGATAGCTGCCGCGCTTCTTCTTGGTCTTCTCGTGCTTGAAGGATTTGCCGCGCGTGTGCTTCAGGTCCTTGTTGGCTCGCTCGCCCCAGGAGCCGGCGGCGTTTCTCTATGTTTCGGTTTACAAATAATATAAACAGGTTAATTCCATAACATAACTGCATCTAGGGTGGTGGTGTGTGCTTATGCGTGTGTGTGTGTGGTGCTACCTAAAACTAAACTCTAATTATCGAAGGTGATCTTCTTGTTTTGCTTTGGCGCTGACGAATCGAATGATTTATTGGCAAAGCCGCCGCCACGTCCACCTCCACGGCCACCGCCGCCGCGACCTCCAAAACTGCCACCGCCTCCTCGGCCACCGCCGCCGCGACCTCCGAAACTGCCACCTCCGCGACCGCCGCCGCCTCCACGACCTCCGTAACCACCGCCGCCGCCTCCTCCACGTCCACCATAACCGCCGCCGCCTCCGCGTCCACCACGTCCGCCGCCGCCGGCTTTGTTGTCAAAGCCACCGAAGGATCGGCGATCGCCAATCTTCTTGAAGCCGCCGCCATCGCCGCCCTCCTCGCCGCCGTTCTGCTTGTTGGTCTCCCAGTTGCTGCGATCCGGACGACCGGCGAACCCGGAGCCTCCACGGCCTCCACGTGCGTTGTTGTTGTGCTTCTTGAAGCTGCCATCCTGCAAAGGGAAGGAGAATGCCAAGAGGGCAAACCACAAATTAGCAAAGACTTTTTTTTAAATGCAAATTCGAAATGAGTCAGGAAAGTGCCACAAATGTTTTGAGTTTTTCTTTAAGCGGCGTGCGCGCATCTCTTGCTAATTTGTGTGTCTGCCGCCTCCTCCTCTTAGCACCTCGAATCCCCCCCGACGCCTGCTCCTCGATTCCCCTCCACACACACACACCCAAAGGCACGCGCCACTCAAATGCATTTGTGGCACTCACCTTGGCCTCAAAGGACATGTCCTGGACACGTGAATCCACCAGCACCTCTTCGGTGCGAACCCTCCGGAAGGGAGACCGTCTCCGGCCACTTCCTCCCCCACTGCTGCAATTAAACTGTTTGTTGTTCCAGCTGCTGTTGTTGTTGTTGTTATTATTATTGTTGGGCGTCGATGTGAAGTCATTCTTCTGCGAATGGCAAGCGATTATTATCAACTGTTCTGGACACAGACAGGGTAACCAAAAGTTACGGCTTTCACTTTGAATCAGACGACGAAAACATGTAACAGGATGACTAACTAATGTCCCTAACAAATTAAGACTTTGGCAATAAAATACGCAAGATAGTTAATGAGTAGTAAGGTTCCTCCTGTTGTAGTTTTTCCAAAATATTAAGCAGTAAATATTTAAATTCACCTCAATTTGCATTAAGTATTTGCTGTAATTCTCAAAACTTAAACATTATTCTCCTATTTCTTACCTCCCTTTAATTTTGTTTCAAAAACATAACTTAAAAATTCGGAAACCGAAAATTAAACATGAAAATAACATGCATTTACATGTTATTTTTTATTTATTTATTTATTTTTTCCCTGAACTCACCTGTTGCTCTCCGGACTTTACAAAGTTATTGTACTTCTTGTTGGGAGTGGCCTCATCCGCATCGCCGCCACTGAACTTGCGCTTTTGTCCACCATTGGCCACTGGCTGGGGTTTGGCCTCGCCGGGCTCTTCTTCCGAGGAGCTGTCGCTGTCGCTGCTGCTCTCCGCCTTCTTCTTTGCTGGCACCGGCTTCTTAGCCGCTGGCGCCTCATCCTCAGAGGAGTCCTCTTCCGAGGAGGTATCATCCTTTTTGGTGGGGGCCGCGGTCTTTTTCACAGCTGGCTTTACAGCAGCTGGCACGTCGTCATCGTCACTCGAGTCCTCGCTGCTCGAGGCGGCAGCCTTAGCTGGAGGTTTGCTGGCAGCAGCAGCAGCAGCCTTGGTCTTGGGCTTTTCATCTTCGGAACTGTCGCTGTCGTCGGAAGAATCTTCGGAGTCGGCCTTTTTAGCAGGAGCAGCCTTTGCGGGAGCCGCCTTGGCCACCGGCTTCTTGGGAGCTTCCTCCTCATCGGAGTCGCTCTCCTCGCTGGATGTATCGGCCGCCTTCTTGGCTGGAGTGGCCTTGGCTGGAGTAGCCTTCTTGGGTGCCTCGTCCTCGGAAGAACTGTCCTCACTGGAGGAGGCGGCTGCCTTCTTGGCAGGAGCCGGCTTGGCTGGGGCCTTTGCTGCGGGTTTCTCATCCTCAGAGTCACTGTCTTCGCTGCTGGAAGAGGCTGCCGGCTTAGCGGCGGCAGGCTTAGCAGGCGCCGCCTTCTTCGCAGCTGGCTCCTCATCGGAATCACTTTCCTCGCTAGAAGATTCGGCTTTCTTGGCCGGCGCTGCCTTGGCCGGAGCCTTGGCGGCGGGTTTTGCGTCCTCCTCTGAACTGCTGTCTTCGCTGCTAGATTGCGCTTTCTTGGCAGGAGCAGCCTTAGCCGGCGTAGCCTTTGCCGCTGGTTTTGTTTCCTCCTCAGAACTGTCACTATCCTCGCTGGATGATGCGGCGACCTTCTTGGCTGGTGTAACCTTGGCTGGCGCAGCTTTCTTTGGTGCCTCATCCTCCGAGGAGCTGTCTTCACTCGAAGAATCGGCGGCCTTCTTGGCGGGCGCTGCCTTAACCGGGGTAGCCTTGGCCACTGGTTTCTTCTGTTCCTCCTCGGAGTCGCTGTCCTCGCTGCTGGAGGAGGCAGCCGCCTTGGCGGCCTTGCCGTTTGTCACTGGAGCCGCTGCCGGCTTCTTGGCGGGTGCTGGCTCTGCTTCGGAGTCTGAGTCGCTGTCATCGCTGCTGCCAGCTGCAGTTTTCTTAATGGCCGCGAATTTCACGGGACTGTTGACTTGGAAGAACTTGATAAGATCGACTAGCACCGGCGAGTTCTTGCCTATAGTGGGCTGTGGATGAACAGAACAAAAAAAAAAAGGAACAAGAGTTGTGGTTAGTGAACAACACGTGGTCGTCATCGTGGTGGCATGTGCGACGGGTAGACTGCATTCGATGGACTTTTTAGTGAGAAATCCAGCTCAGTGCAACTCCCTGCCCTGCCGATGTGGGCACCCACACATTCTCACGCTTTGGGTGCATCCAAAAATTAGTTGCACTGGCGCGCCGCTCTGCAGTCGAACTTACCGCTTTCGTCTTCTGCTGATAGACCTTCGCCAGGTTCTTGTCCACGGACAGCAGGTGCTGCAGGACGACGCCATGGGACAATTTCACTTCATCTGTCATGTTATTTCCTCTGCTTCTCTATATTTTCGGTGCACAATAAAGTTATAGCCGCACTCTCGTTTCCAAAAAGAACACACGTGTTTTGTTTGCCTATCGATATTGCGATTTTTATTTGATATTTTTAGTTATTTTTAATATCGGTGTAGAATTTTCTATGAGTATTTTACATGCGGGATCGAATTATGAAATCGGGTATGTAAAATGTATTTTGCCTCTCTTCTTGAATATTTTGCTTTTGCAAATCACTATCAAGTTATGTAGACATGTAATTTTTAAACAAAAACATGTGGATTTCAAATGACTTTACATACTGAATAGCTATGTAGCTACATACACATGTAGTTTACCGATGTTTCCTCTTCTATACTCGATCTTCTTCTTCGATCCACGTTACAAATCGATGAAACTATCGTTAATCCTATCGATATTAGTGTTATTTAATATTTATACACAGTTAAAAGTATTATATTATATTTATATATTGTTTATTTTTCTTATCTTCTTTTTTAGAAGTGTGACTAATGGCTTAGTATTTTTTATTTATTTTGAAGTGTAATTTAGGTTATTTTGGGCAGAGCACATGCGGTCACTCTGCCTCAGGGCAATGTATTTTTGTTATTTTTTGTTATTCAATTGAACAACGCAAAATAACAGCAAGACACCTCCAGGTAGCCTGTAATTAACATTATTTACTGGACCTACGGCCACTTCGAATCCGGATAAGATCAGTAATTTCGCACGGCCATGGCTACTGAGCCGTTTCCAGGGATTCTTGGCCTCAATGACGACTGTCTGGAGGAGATTTTCGATCGACTCCAGGACCTGCCGTCCGAGGTGTCCTTTTCTCGGGCCTGCCAACGCTTCCAGCACATCTGCCAGTCCAAGTGGCGGACCAGCCGCGCCTACGAGCAACTGGACCTGGACAAGTGGCGAGAACTGCTGCCCAACTACGAGGATCTCATCTACTTCCTCTCGCAAATGCGGCCGCACATTAAGGAGATGTGCGTTAGCAGCTGCCTATGTGCCCTACTCAAGGACCTGGACGAGATGCACATTTCTGAGCTGCCCGCAGTGGCCAGTTTCTACTACGATCCCGAGGACGTAGACTGCTATCCGTCGAATCGGAGCATTCGAAAATTAGCCGGGCTGCTGCCCAGACTGCGCAAGCTACGCCTCACCACGCCCATTGACGGCCGATACTTGTCCCAGTTCCAGCACCTGCAGGAGCTCCACCTGTACGAGGACTGGCACAAGGCCTACGAGCTACAGCAGGAATATTTGGAGGAGGTCTGTCAGTAAGTAGACTTTACTTACTTCGAATGTATGGCACTTACCCACCCGGTTGTTGTTTTACAGCAAGTTGCACGATCTCCGGGTGCTGGACATTCGGACCTACGATGTGATTAGCAAACTGCAGCTGACCAACTGTGTGCCGAGTCTCAGGAACCTAACGGTTCTCAAGCTAAACCTCGCCACGCTAAAGCCCGTTCTGCCGGCAGTCCTGGAGCTGCCGTCCCTCAGACAGCTGGTGGTGCTGCTGGACAACGAGTGGCACATTCCGCCACTTGTCAGTCCGGACAGCTATGACCACAAGATCCGTGAGGTCAGCGAGTTCTACGAGATAATGGAGCGCAAGGCCGAGAACATTGTGGGATTCGCCGTGGACGGCTATTATATGCCCCTAGAGCCCGGCTGGGACGAGAAATTGCCGATATGGACGCATCGAAGGCTCCAGCGGCTGGCCATCTGCAGTTGGACCCATCCGGCGGACTATCTGGAGCGCTACACCTGCATGACAGACCTGCGGCTCCTGTGCCTGCGCAACTGGAATGACCTGAGCGACGACATATTGCTCAAGTTTGTGGAACTCTGTCCGCGCCTGGAACACCTGGATGTGTCCTATTGCCGCGAGCTCACCCCCAAATTCCTGACCCGCGCACTGAGTGTCCTCAAACAGCGAGAGCCCCACAAGCATAAGCCTGGCTTCGGGCGATCTCCACCGCTCCTGCTATACTACGAACTCAGTGGCTTTGAGGATTTTGTGGATAAAGCGGTAACTATCTTATAGAGATCTCATAGATGGTCCTAACCTAACCTTTTTTTGTCCTTTGGCAGAATCTCAAAAGCTCGCCGGATTATCGGGATTATATAGTGTTCACCGCCGACTTTCCCATCGGCTCGGAGCGGGGTCTTAGTTTCGTGGATCGCGGCTATCAGTTTGAATTCGACTGTCCCTGAAATATGTAAAAAGCAAATACATATAAATATGTATATTTATTATTAAAAATAATGTTGAACTAAAAAGAACAAAAATACTCGGCTTTTGAATTATCAACGAGACCTTAAATTTAACTGGCGGTTAAGCAACATTCGTAGGTATGAGAATACCCCCAACAAAGTTTACTGTGGCATTTTAGTTAGAAACTCCTCGTCTTCCATATCCTTGAGGAAGTTTGGTCTCGCCCGTGGACCCGTGGCTTACGAGGCACAAAATTCGAGTCCTCATCGGAATCGGAGACTTCAAGAGAATGTAAATAAATAGCGCGACTTAAGTTCATGTTTTTAATCCAAGATTAATCCAAAATTAATTTTACCTGTCGATTAATTTCACTACTACATATTTGGTATTTTTATCTAATCCGCGGTATTTGCCGCACTTGCGGTCACACTAACAAGCGCAATGCTCCATTCCTCTTCTTCTTCACACATGTTTTTATTTACAAGAGAATTGTGCAATATTTCGAGGAGGGATTTATTTTTAAATTGAATTGAAAGTGAAAATGAGTGAGGGCAAGGATCAGAAGCCGGGCGATGGCATTCGTTCCATGCGCACCACCGGAGTTTTCCGTCTGATCAACTTTGAGTTGTACGCAAAACCGGTAAGATTTAACCAGAGATTTGCGATTTGAGATTTTCTTTAACCCGGGCTACTGGCTTTCGCAGAACGCCATCATTATGGGCCTGGGACTGACCGCCCTAGCCGGAGTCTTTGGCTATATCGCCTACATGCGCCACAAGTACGAAGGTCTGGGCTACTACGTGGCCGTCAAGGACGACGGGAAAGAGGAGTTCATCAAGAAGAAGTCCAACTGGGAGAGCTAGACACGAGACATTTTGTATTTTTTTTTTGGAAACACCTTTTATTTACTTGGTAGCACAATTTGGTACATAAATTTGTTGTTTGTTTGGGAAGTTGTTGTTTGCTTTTGCCAAAAAATGTAAAGAAATCACAAATAGTAGAAAAATGTTTTTAACTAGAACCATGTTTTGTTTTGCGGCAAATTGCGTACCGCAAAAAAATGAGCGTAAGACAGCAGAAATGGGGACGGGGGACAGAGAGGTGGTGGTGGTGAAAGTGGAGTTGAGTGGAGTGGAGCAGAGAAGAGGTGGTGTGTATCACAATTACTAGAGCAATAACTCCTCGCATCCTCACATTGGTCTCTCTCGCTCTCGCTCTCTTCTCGTCGCCGTCGCCGCCATCGTCATCGTCGTCGTCTTCGTTATCGCTATGCTTTTGGTTATCATTGTCGTCGCCCCGTCCCCCCTAGGCAGACAACTTGAGAGCCTTGAGCTCGTCCAGGTACCGTGCTTCCATCTTAATCTTGTTTAGTTGGTTCAGCTCCAGGTTTTCGCCCTGGCTGCGGCGCAGCTTCAGCTTCTTGATGTCCGACAGTTTCTTGGCAACGCTGCGTATCTTCCGCTCTTTCTCGGATATATTCTGGCCATTAGCCTGTGGATGGGGATGCTGTTGCTCCTGATTACGTGTCTGATCAGCCGCGTTCTCCTGCTGGTGGTATCTTGGTCGTGGAGTGTTTTGTTGCGACTGCTGCTGCTTGCGTTGCTCCTCCCCCGACTCTGGCACTGTTACTGCTGCAGCAGCAGGAGCCACCACCTCTGTGGGCGCAGCAGAGTCCGCATCACCGCCATTCACTACGTTGTTATCCTTTTTGGGTCCCCGGGGCTTGTTCTTGTTCCGTTTATTGTTGGCACCACCTGTTGACGAAGGAGAAATGCAAACAGCAATTAGCAAATACATGGCCGAGGCTACTTACGACCGCGCGTCAATCCTAATCCCTAATCCTAATTTTGGCATGGCAAATACAGAATGTGTGAGCAAGGAGTGAAGAGGAGGAATGGCTGTGAGAGCTGTGAACTAGTAGCGCTTATGCTGGTAGGGCCGATAGCGCCGAAAAGGACGACTGTTTGAGGTCCCCCCCGACTGCTGACCCTCTCGTCCGGCGGCCACAACCTGAACTTGGACCTGGGACTGCTCGCCCCGTCGCATGATGGGATTGTCCAGGTCGTACTGCCTGTGCCAAAACTGCCGCGGTGTATTACCTGCTGCTGCTGCCGGAGCTAACCCGGGAATGCTCGGCTGGGGCAGATACTGTTCCGGATTCTTTCCCTCCTTCAACAGCCGCAGATGGGGCGGTGTGTAGGCCTTCTTGCTGGCCTCTGGCTGGCTTGACTTGATGCCCTCGTGCTTGGCCTTGGTGATCTTTGGCTCGCTAAAGGTCTTGTCCGGGAATTGCTGCCACTCGATGCCCAGCAACTCCTGGCCCTGCGGCCACATGGTCTCATGGAGCAGCGCTCCAGAGTAGTGGTAAACCTTGAAGCTAAAAATACACCGAAGAGTTGCACGTTATTTTGCATCCTCAATCCTCCCCCAATCCTTGTGAGACTCACCCATTGCTGATCCGTAGCCTGGGCGCCGTGGTGGCAGTGATGAACCACTCGCCATTGGGATGCCATTCAAAGACCGTGGTGTCGGCGCACTTGAGATTCGCCAACTTCTCACGTTTGGCCACATCCCATACCTCGACGGCTCCTGGAAGATTGCCAAAGCCTGCAAGGACTATGAGACTGCCGAACGGATTGAAGTAGGCGCAGTTGCGCGGCCCCTCGCCAAAGTCGAAGACCACATCGCATTTGAGGTTGTAGAGGGCCGCCTTGGAGGGCATGAACCCATAGACGACCACAAACTCATTTGCTTTGGGGCTCCACTTGACACAGTGCACGGGACCCTCCTTGGAAAGGGGCACCGAGCAGGTGTCACCCTTTGTGGCCATAAAGTGCACCGCCTGGTTGCCATAATAGGAGGCTCCGCTCTTATCCACCTCAGTGCTGGTCAGCAGCAGCAGTCCGCTGCCACGCTTGTTCCACAGCATCTCGACGCGGTCCGCCTGGAAGAAGCTCTTGCACGCAACCGTCTGGTTTTGGCCGAGGGCCGGGTACTTGTACAGCTTGCACATGGACGGTGCACCCTTGGCGCCCGGCGTGTAGAAGGCCAGGAAGGGCGGACAATTGCCGGGTCCCAGTGAAAGCATGCCGCCGCGACTGCCGCCGATCTTTCGCGAGGTGCCGGTGAATCCCTTTTCTGCTCCTTCACCCAGATCGTAGAACAGCGCCTCGCCGCCGACGACCAAAGCAAAGATGGACTCGTCCGACGACCATGATGGCTGCCAGTCAGTCTGATTCTTCTGGACAATGGCAAAGACCTCTTCACCGGTGGCAACCTCGTAGACCAACAGATTGGGGGATCCCTCCGGCCGGTCCTTGGTGATGGTATAGTTCTCCCAGGTGCACAGATATCGGCCACGTGGCGAGAAGCTGAGGTAGAAGGCCTTCGGCCGGGGCAGCGTGGCAATCACTGGCCAGCTGGCAGCGCTATCCCAGCTCGCCTCGAGCACCTTGACCGCCTGACCGTTGGAGTACGCAAAGTACCGGCCGTCGGGACTGAAGCAGATCGATCTCGAGCTCTTCGTCTCCTCGCGCGGCAAGTGGGCCTTGTGCTCGTACGGCTGCTTGGAGCCCGCCGACGACCACAGCTCCACGGCCACGCTAGAGCGAACTGTGGACAGGACGGAGTGTAGAGGGAAGAGGTTAGCATGAGCGGCGGATGGAGAACGAACACGAGGTCGTTTGACTTTTCGCCTTTCCCGCCGTCCTCCGCGGCGGAGACGGATGCCTTCGATAGCCCGGAGTTGGGGCTGCCATTTGGCGGCAATTTGGAGATAAATTCCAAGGATAATACTCACTGGCAAGGGTAGGAACAACCAGATCCGCAGCTGCAGCCATTGTCTTCCAATCTCACACGCACGCACACACACCCACGGGAACGCACACGCTCACGCTGGCCGTAGCTGTTGTTGTTGTTGTTGTTAAATGTCAATTGTTGTTGCCGTCTGTCTAATTTAGAGCTGCAAGCAAATCGATTATACTATCGATACTATCGATTACTCCAATTGGCATGATATGCGTTATACACTGCATCTGGTCACACTCAAGCTGCCTATGAAGCGCTCTGGCGTTACCAGACCGCAGCAAACGAACATTCGTTTCTGGAGAGATCAGTGTTTGAAAGTTACAAATGCAACAAAGTTTTAAATCACTGTGCTACATCGATTCCTCCTCTTCACTTCAGTTTATTTACTCACTGTTGATTTTTTGCAGCTCCCTTCCAATCACGCTGTCGGTGTTGCTATTTATATGGCTATTATTGTTGCTGTCTGCCTTGTTCTGCTGCAGACTTGTCTAGTGTTGGTTACTTGATGTGTACTCGGTGTATCAATGAGCAATGGTTAACATGCATTGGCGCGACAACGACACGTTTAACAATTAACCCAACCAAACCAAACGTATTTAGAACTGCAACAAAATTTCTGCTCTACGTGAATTTAAAAACATTTTAGTACTGACGATTTCAGAGCTAAAACTTCAGAACGTCAGACCGGCACTACACAAAGAGAGTTTGATTATAAATATACATTTTTGTTACTTTTCGATTTGGCATACTGTCAAAATTTTAAATATTTAGCGTACATAAAAAAATTAATTGTTTAAATATTTTCTTTAGTAATAGAGTTGATAAATTTCTTCTTTTTTAGACCAAAGTCTTATCTTGCGATATTTTTGGAAAAAACCTTTCTTACTAGGGTAGGATAGTATTTCTGATATTATCCAATTTGATCGCAAATAAAAAAAAGGGAAAAAGTTGTGTCTAGACACATTAGTAATTATTACAAACCATTAGAAAAGAAATGTGGTCTTTTGTCGATGACAAGTCCGAGGCCAGTTACTTCTGCGGGCTTTTCATTTATTTACTATATTTTTGCTTGCCACTATTACGCCAGTTAATTGTTAGGCTCTGATAAAGGCGTTGGGACAATTGGAACTCGTTCAGTCACTTTCGCTGAAAAGCTGCGTTGCGCTGACACTGCGCGCATGCGTGTCGTGTCACTTGGAGGCAATGGCTTCTCGTGTTTCATTCCGGACGACCATTGTCGAGCTGCGTTTGTTTCAATTGTTACCGTTAATTTTATTTTATTTTATTTATTTACACCCGACGGCAAACACTTTTTCTGCACGTCGCGCCGCCACTCGACAATTGACTTGAAATGTCGCGCATTTGACGTGGCCAAGGGGAAAAGTTACAACCACTATGAAAGTTTTTTTTTTTTTGTGGCCTTTCGGCGTTTTCTTCATTTTTCGATAATAACCAAAGCGAATTGTTACTAATATAGCTCGGTAACTTTCCCAAAAGAAAATGAAAAGCGTCTTTTAATTGTCGGCGCAGTTTGGGAGAGGAGCAACCATAGCATCTACAGAATATTCAATTATGTAATGTTATAATCGATAACCAATTAACAAGGGTCTCAAACAAGTAGATAAGTCAGTTTGCAATGCTTTCAGATTCGTTTGAAGGTGAAACCACAAGCGGTAAGATTCATATTTTCCCATAAAATGTTTGAGAGTTCGATTTAATGGCTATTTATATTACGATATAAAGATTTTTACTTCAAATCTACTTGATAAGTGAGAACTGGTCAAGTCTATTTTAATAGATTTTCAATCAGATGTGCTTTTTAGTTATGGCACCTCACAACATACATATTTCTTGGTAAAATATATCCCAAATTACTTGGTAAGATTATAGCACTGTAAGGCTATGATTGCCAAAGCTTTAGATTTCCTCACCAAGCTCGGTCCTGGTCCAACCCTAGCCGTCTTCTTTGCCATCTTGTTGGCCCTAATTGCTGCATTGGCTATTTATGCTGTTTCTACTGTTTCGGCAGGGACTGCTGCTGACCTTATAAACGACCTGCCAAAAAATGGTTTCAAACGAATTACTTTTGATTATCCTGCTGCCAATCTGTATATTATGTTTATGCGTTTGCTGTATTGGCCTCATCGTATGTGCCTGCTGTGTAATGCTCTTGCGTACCGCTAGATTGATGCCGCCCACGCCTGATTCCTCATCATCTTCGTCTGATGAAGAAGAAGAACATCGCCACCAACAACGACAACAACAACGCCAACAACAACCCCACCAACAACCTCAACAACAACCTCAACAACCACCAAAAGTACGCATAGCAATGTCAACGACAGCATTAGCACCACCCCTTGCTCTGGCTGCAGTGGTTGATATGGAGGAAGGAGCTAGAATTGAATTATTGTAAAATATTTATTGTATTTTATTGTGATTTTTTAAAAGTGTTCTTACCATGAGATACCCGGAACATTAATCATATCTTTAAGCATTTACATTTAAAATTTAATTTTCACAAAGAAAATAAATCCATCTATAATGCGCTTTTCGCTCTATATCTCTAAGCCTTTCAGCACTTGTCAAATTGAAATTCAAATTAGAATCAATTTCCTGCTGGTAATAATCCTTGTGCTATATGTGGTTCCCCCCTATTCCGCCTGCCGCCTGCCTGCACATGTATCCAGATCGGCGGCACCCACAATACCCAGCGGGAGGAGGTCCCTGGCCCGATCTGCAGCGGCAACACTTGGCGACACGACGGCAACAGGTTACGAGTGCGACGATGTGGCCGAAGATCGCAGCAGTGGCAGTAGCAGAAGCAGAAGGCAGAGGCAGAAGCGGCGACGCATGCGCAGACGGGGCAGCACCAAGTGCTTAAGGAATGGTAAACCTTACCTGCTCCGTCAGTTGAGGTTGAGCGCTCGAGTTGGTCGGTTCGCGTTACCATTGCCATTGCCATTTGCCAGCACAGAGCAGAGCACAGAGATCACGGATCACAGAGATCAGAGGGCTCTTCCAGTGGATACGATACTCCCCGTGCGCCTAGCTTAAAATCCATCATCGGTCGTGAAGTGTAAAGTGAAAAGCCAATTCCAGAATTGGACAAGTCCGGACCCCAGAAACGATATATGAACGAGAGTGCTCGTCGAGTGCTTAAGTACCAAGTACCTACACAGTACGGCCCAAGTACAGCCAATAACCCAACAAGAAACCATCGACCATCACAACACACACTGCTACAAAATGGAATACCGGTGCTTAAGTAGAAGTTCTGTCAAAGTAAGTGACCCCAATAAGCACAAAAAATAAAGACACCAAAGCCGTTGCCGTAGCGCCCACAAGGAGATGGAGATGGAGTTGGAGATGGAGAGGCAGCTGCAAGATCTCTTACACTTCTCTCTCCTCGGCACCTCGGCACCTCTTACACGTCGTCTTATACGCTCTTTTTGTTGTTGTTGTTGTTGTATTTTGCTGAACTTGGCATTGTTCTTGTCTCGTCTCTTCCTTTCGGAAACCAGTATGGCATAAAGAACACATTATATGTGGCTATATGTGCGGCGATATATATGCACACACATTGCAGCCCACAGCAGGCAGGCAACACCTTCGGTGGTGGTCCACTAAGTGCCTGGCCTGGCCTGGCATGGAATGGTGCGGCATGGCATGGCATGGGTTGGGTTCTGGGTTTGGTTCGGTTAGGTTCGGATCGGAGCTCTGGGCTCCCTCTCTGACTCCATCTCCGTCGCCCACCTCGACCCATTTCTCCGGCCCGATCGGCCGATGGCATGAATTAGCACCTTTCTTGGGACTTTCTTTTTGCCTGGTCTTGAAGAATTTATAATGAATTTGCTTTGGCCAAATAACTTTTACTAGGCTGCGTGTTTCCCCAAATACTTACATACGTGTGTGTATCCACACCGCACATACTCGTAGCTAAATGTTTGTCAGTCGGCTCACGTCTGGGCCCTGGCTGGCACTCTAGGAATTGGCAACAGAAAAGAGTGCCGCTGCTGGTCCGTGGTTGCCAGTGATATATGGCCAGGAGATTTGACCCAGCGATTGGTGGAACCGCGCAGAGCCCAGCTGCATTCCTGCGGGACGTACTTGACTTTAAAAGCCAAAGGTTGCAGGCCTTTAAATTCCAGCAAAAAAGAACCATAAAGTAGCTGAAAGTTTAGCCTCTCTTCAAAGTCAGGAGATAGTAGAAAGAACCTTAAAAATCTACCCTCTCTTTTAGTGAACTTGACCGACTTAAGATCCACGAAAATGCTAATCAAGAGGCTAAGAGAATTGGTAGAAAGCAAAATTACGCCCACGCCTAAAACGCTTCGTCAACGATTTCCCTTGAATTGAATTGTTGATTTCTTGCCCCGATTCGATTCATTCGGTTCCAGTAGATTTTTAAATTTTATCGATTTCTTCGGTAGCCAAAAACACAGAAACAAATTATTATTGGGATTTATATTATAAAATAAATAAATAAAGTTTAGGAAACTGTATACTTCATAGGAAGCTGAGACAATTGCCATACTCTTCCTAACAATTTAAAACAAAATCCCTTAAATAAAAACCAATTACAATAAAATAAAGTTATATGTGAGATTGTTTTAAATTTAATTTCTCAAAAGACTAATCATAATTTCTTCCTTTTGAATAAAATTAAAGGAAGTTTATAAATGAAAAATGTTCGATTTTGTATTATAAAGATTAAAGTATGTATTTGGGGATTCTTTATGTGCAAATAACACATTCTGTATAATTTGTGAGACAATTTTGACAGCTCTCGTCTTCAAATGTAACTATAATTCAGAAGCCTATAAACATTTTCTCTCTGTGCAGCCGATGATTCAAAGCGGATTCTTAAAGCGTCGCCTAAATGCTCGAATGCCAATGCTGAGCCGTGCCGTTGGCAAAAGCGAAATAAAAATTTTATAAAAAGTAGGCTAAATATATTCATACTTTGATTTTTATGGGTTGCCCGCCGTCTCCGTCGCCGATTTCTGGTTTACAGGTAGAAGAAGATTCTCATTCTCATTCAAGCGTCTCAACTTCTCCCGTTCTTGTTGTTGGCCGACGAACCTTATAGAAACCTTGAGGAAAACTAACAACATCAACAACAACGAGGTGCGTAAAATTATTTGCAAAAGCGGAATTATAAACTGTTAACCACAACGGCGTTCTGGGTCAAAGATTCCCGGCTCTTCATCTCTTCATTCGCATTCATTCTGATTGGCAGCAGGCAACCCTCGAGAATATTGTCATAAATTTGTGTTAATTGCCAGCTTTAATGTAGCGCCAAAAGGTAACAGTACCTGTGATGGGCCACAGGTACTGCCTACCTACCTACCTGCCCACCGCGTAAATGATAATGATGCGAATTATGCAGTGAAACTTCTGCCCAGATCCAAAGCATCAAAAAAACGAGAGCGTAATGAGTAAAAGTGTTGCTGCAGGCAATTCGGGTCTAGCACGTCCCCTCCTCGGCTCTCTATTGTCATTAAAATTCCTCGATTCTAGTGGCGGTCAGCCAAAAGGGTTTTCATAGCCCCGTTTCCACGGATTCCTCAGATTTGGATCCCACCATCTGGACAATGGGCAGTCGCGTCGCAGTCTCGGTCACAGTCCAAAAATGAAAGCGCCGCTGTCGTCAATCTGAGGGGGCAGTGGCGTCCGAACACACCTCCACCCATAGGGTGTTATAGATCTGAGAAGTGACGTTGTTTAGACGTTCTTCTTGTTCCAGTTCCCTGTCTTTTTGAAGTTTTGAAACCATAAATCTCCCTTAAACCAGCACTACATTTGGAAAAACCCCCCTTTGAGGAAAAGTCTTTGTACGTCACTGTGCGGGGGAGTGAAAGGGGCGGCGATAGCCGGTGGCAAAAGAAGGCATGGTCCATGCACTTGTCTCGCTCTCTCTGCCTCACCTTCTCCTCTCCCCATTCCGCTCTGTGGCCTGGGAAAACGTGATCTGCATAGTGGCCGTTAAGGCTGCTGCTTCTTCTGGAGAAAAAAAAAACCATTGAAAGTTTTGTCGCTTTGGGGTTATCACGGCATCGAGCTTTGTTGTCTGTCGCGGAACGAATAAAAAAATGAAAAACCCCAACAAAAAACAACGGTCTAATGCGCAACGGTGTTGAGAACCGGCAACTAAATCATTTGCACAGTTGCGTTGCGCATACGAACCGTTGGTTCCCCGTATCGATATTAGTGATCGATAAACGTAAACAACGCCTCTAGGTTGCAATAATTGAAATAACTGGCTTCAATATTCTGTGGGTCTTTAGATTATTTCGATTATTTCTTTCAATTATAGACAGCCACTTAAAATTAAGTACAAGTAATTCAATTTCCGACTTCAAAGATTGTCAACCTTTTTCAGCATCTTGATTCCAGAGTTACTTGAAAATCCTGATATCAGTCTTAAATTTCAATTTCTGTAAGTTAATTAAGAAGCTGAATTCTTTCATTCTAATAATTTTTATTATAATAAATCTTTGAATCACCTTTATTAGTCTTTTTTTTATAAACTGTCAATCAGTGGTTAAAATAGAATGATTAATATTTTTTCCAGACCCAAGGTCTATTTCGGAACAAATTCTATTTGTGACTCCGCCATGTTGACAGCAGTTGCAAGACAATTGGCCTTTGCTTTTCATCGGATCGACTGACTGACTGACTGGCTGGCTGGCTGGCTTTTCCTGACCAACTGATCCACAATCGACGGACAAAAGCCTTTGGGAAATTGTGTCAGTCAAGCGAGCACAATTCTCTCTCAATTCTCAATTCGTTTCAATCACAATGCATTATCACTGACATCCATTGAGAATGTGGAACTCGCCGGAGACAGACGGCGAGACAGGGATGGCACGATGGCCCGCAGCTATGGGCTACGCTTATCAATAAACCAGTTCCAGGTCTCCAAGCCCCCATTGCGTGCAACGGTCGTAGTCGCAGTCGCAGCCGCAGTCGCTGCCTCACAGTCACAG
The DNA here is from genome assembly GCA_008042655.1 of Drosophila burlai. Lineage (NCBI taxonomy): Eukaryota > Metazoa > Arthropoda > Insecta > Diptera > Drosophilidae > Drosophila > Drosophila burlai. Next base: position 19,278 of record VNJT01018529.1, read on the forward strand.
TCAAAGTCACAGTCACGGGCAACATCACCTGTGGCTATTTGTTGGCTGTCAATAATCTGTCGACATTGCCATGCTTTCCCGAAACCAATTTTCACTCGTGCAGCCGCTGATCTGTTTGCTGTTCCAGTGTGTTAGAATTTAATTTCATTTGTTATTAAGCGCCAATGTTTGTTTATAAAAGAGCTTTAAGCGGAGAGTGGAGACTGAAGGCTGGAGATCGAAGCGAGAGAGGGAGACGGCGATGTGGGTCGTTAACCTCGTATAACGGCACCTGATACACGAACGAAGCCGCTGCTCTTGACAGTTTTGCTCGTCGCTTTGTCTCTTTTTGCCGTTCTCGTTGCTGTTGTTGTTGTTACTATGTATATCTCTCACTTTGGTTCTTTCTAGCCCTGGCTTTATTGCGCCCTCTCTTTTGCTCTTTCGCAGGCAAAGCAACAAAGCAAAGCAAAAACATTTGGTGCACGCTGCTAATGTTGTTGTTGTTGTTATGTAAGCCTAATGACGGGAGCTGTTTGAAATTGTCAACGGTTCGTCAATGGGTTTTTGATTAATGCGTGATTCGCCGATTTCCAAAGCAAAGCAATAATGCCCAATTATGTACAGAAACTACACATATTTGCATTTCTCTGGCGGCTATCGTTGATTTGGTAGAGTCATGTCCGTGCCAACAATGAACCCTCGCGGACCTAAGAAAGTCGCCTCATTAGGTGCCGAGAGAGACAGAGACCCAATCAAGATGGCAATTACCAGGTAAAAATACGTCTCTCTTTCTGGTGACAGGTTCAAATGGCAATGGCTTCCCCGGGTCCCAGGGGTCCCGTACCTGTCTTTTAATGTCGAATTAAGAGGGGGACGACGGCAAAGAAGACGGCCGCGAGCATTTATTAAACGAAATTGCTGAAGAGTCATAAAAACGGAAAGTCGGACCGACGAAACGACACACAATGCCAAGAAAAGCGCGTTTAATGAGCCACAGAATTTGACAAAAGCCAGTTACGAACTGTCGGAACTCGGTGAGAGTGTCGTGTCCATCGCTGCACTGTCAAACTCACACGGGGCCAGTCTGCACGTGTGCAAGCTCCCTCTTTCCCGCTCCACCGCTCCTCAGCCAGCGATCATTAAAGCCGTGTAATGAATGTGAAAAGAATTAAATAATAGAATTTCGCTTTCGTTTTTCCCACCGAACCACACGCAATGACCATTACGGGCCCCACACTCTCTTGAATCATTTCGTTTTTGTCAAATGCCAAACTAAAAGAAAGTTGGGAAAAAACTTGGGCTGGCAAACAAAACAATAATTGTAATGGCACAAAGAAAATATTTATATCAATTAAGAAATATTTGCGGTATTCCGCCATTGACAGTCATTGGAATCGGGCACAAAGGCTGCCAGAAACGCTACGATTATCGTTTCGCATGTCGTACGTACGTACGTGCAGCGATTTTCTCAGCAGAAAGCCAACTTTGAGAGGGTAAAGAAATGCCAAAAGCAAATTTTGTGCTGCAATTTTAATTCAATCGAAACTGGTTTTCGGCTCTGGCACTTGATCAGCAGCCAAATCTGCACAGAGAAAGTGAAAGAAAATACATGAACGCGCGCGCGGATAAATAAAAACCGCAAGAAGAGGCAATAAAAAGTTCAGACCATATTAGAAGTCAGCTTTGCATGCCGTTGAGAAAAAAAAAAATAATAATAAAAATGGAAAAAAATGGTACATATTTATGTATTAACATTTCTTCTCGGCTCGGCTCGTCTGGATTTCTTCTTTGTTTTTACTTTCACGTACGATGGATGATGGCTCACGAGATTGTTATTTATGAGCTTAATTAATTTGTTTATGGATTTCGGGGCTAAGCGGGTCAAGTATGTGAAAATAGAAACTTTTCATCGGCGGTCTCCACTCTGTGGGATAGGCCCTTGTAACTGGTCAGTGGCGTACTTTTGTGCCTTTTCCCAGAACTCCGTAGAGGAGTTCCCCTGGCCAGATGCTAGACCAGACATATGTACATACTTGTACTTGTACCCGGGCCATGGTCAGGGTCAGCGGTTCAACGGCAGGCCATAAAACACGTTACAACACTTACGGAACAGCGGTCTAGACCAGACTCTGGCCAAATCCAGTTGGCCATTCTGCGTGACGCAGCATTTCCAGCGATCGGCCACCGTTATCCGCACGGGTCCAAAACCGGCGTTTTAAAGTTCAATTAATTAAATACATTTTTCTTAGCTCAAAATTTAATTATGATTTTTAATTGAACTAAAATCAAAAAAGTAAAAAAAATGTACTAAGAGAATCTTAAAAATTAAACAAACAATAATTTTTCCTGATTCTTAACCTGAAATTGATTTGAGATTTTAATTATGAATGACAACAGCTCTTTATTAGAGTAAAAATTAAGTATGTTTATAATAGAAAGAATGCTAATGTTTTTATAAATGTTTATAATAGCTATAACTATTTAAAGAATGCTAATATTTCATTAGAAATGGTTTAAAAAATTGGTAAAATTAAACATTTCTAAAGAGGGTTTAATTATATAGTTACAATAAGTCCCAGTTTACCCAGTCTTCCAATAGTTTTTTTTAGATCACGCCCAATAATCAGTTTCTGTTAAATTATGGGTTATTACTTTATTCTAATTACCCGATTACTTGATGAAAGCTTGTGAAAAAATGATCCCATTGCCTCCTCCATCCGCCATCCCAGTCAGACCGTTTCGTAACCCATATCCGCATCCGTATCTCATCGTTGCAGCACCTAACGGCTGCTCTCTGCGTCATCAGCATCGCACTCACCTGCGCAAACGCGGCACTGTGGCCGAGTTACAGCAGCGCCGATGACGACGCGCCCCTCAGCCGGTGTGCCGGGGGGCGTGGCCTGAAGTACCTGTCCGGCGATGCGCTCACGGACTCGCCCGATTGCCTGGGACCCAACAATGCGCCGTATCCGAGGTGAGTCAGTGAGTCAGTCACTGTGTGCGCTGGCGCTGCCACTGGCGGTCAGCCAACAACTTTCTTTTCTAACGTATATAAACCATAACCCCCTAATTGGGATCTCCTCTTTGCAGCGCGGCCGTGGCGCGCACCTTCTCCAACTGGAACGGAAACTCGCGACGTGGCCGCCAGAGCAAATTGCCCAGCACGCTGGACCCCGCCATAACCACCAGTGCTCTGCTGAGGGCCTACGACGAGGTGAATAACGAGGCCGTCGGAAGCAGTCGCTACGGTAAGTAAGCCAATTGGTCCACACCTCCACCACATAGCTAACTGACCGACTGGCTGACTGATTGATTGATTGACTAATCATTGGGTGATATGATCACAGGTCGATCGCTGAAGAACGCCACGCCGGCGCAGCAGTGCAAGAGCGAGACGCCGGCGCGACTCTGCAAGACGCGCTACAATACCACGGCGCCCATGTATGGCGTTAGTCTCACCTCCGGCCAGCCGGTGACCATAGTCCAGAAGTTCCCCGATCTCCTCCAGCAGGTGGTCTTTGAAGTGTGCGAGTAAGTAGATGGAACACTGAATACCTGTAATATTTTTATTAATATTAAAATTTTATTATATTCTGCTTTCAGATCCTCTGAGTGCGACGTGGTGCGGGGCGAGTGTACGCAAACCTACGTGCCTTACCTATTCCTGGTCATTCCCCTCGGCCCAGTGACTCTGACCGGCCAGGATTATGTGCTGGTGGAGAGCGGATGTGTGTGCAAGCCAAAATACTCGACGGGCGCCGCCCAGGAGCCCAACATGATACCGTAGGAGGGGGCGGGGTCACAAAAAAAACACCCCATCCACCCCACCAGGAACAACAACAACAACAACAACAGCAACCAAAAGAACTGAGCGAGTTTTGGGTCGTAGCGGAGCGGAGCTGAGCTGGGCTAACTGGCTGGCTAAATTAATGTGTACTTAAACGAGGAATTATTTTTTGTAGCGAAATCAATTTTGCAATGTTATTTAATGTTTTCCCCATCTTCTCATTTTCTTCTTTCATCCCCCCCTCTCAGCTGTATAAAATTGAAATGGAATTTTGCTCGAAAAATAATCAAATCCTAATGTTAAGTCTAAAATTAAACAAAATTGAATTAATGCCTCCGTGCATTTGTAGTGTGTATTTATTAGAACCCCTAATTACGGCATTCGAAAATGCAAAATAAAAACATTCGTTTTGAAATGTTAATGGAATTGTTTTATTTTTTTGAATTGGAAGTTTAAATTTTAAATAAATTTGAAATATTTGTCAATCTTAATATTGTAGGGAAAGGCATACAATTTAAAAATAGAATAATAATATGTCAAAATATTTAATATTTATTTATTGGTCAAAATAATAGTAAAGTTCGCGTGTTGCCACAATTAATATAAGCTAATTCTAGTAATAATTTTGACCTGATTTCATAATAATTTGATTGGTAAAACTATAAATATTATTCAATCTTACGATCTCGGTATTATTTCGTTGAACCTAATTTAACGGTCGGTTAAACTATTTAGTATATTTAGTGGATGATTTTTAGTTTTAGTATATTTTCCAGTGGCTTTGGTATATTTCAATGGTCGCTCTGGTCACACTGGGCGCAGACCTTTTCACGAATCTATTTTCTATTTTGCGAGGAAAAAGTGCAACGCGATAAGTGACGGAAAAGGCTTTTATGACCGCGACAGGTGTAACTGATTAAGCACACGTCACCGAGAGTGCGTTACCAGCGATCTGCAGCTGCATAACTCGCCGCGAAGAGCGAAGAGCATCCCCGGCCCTCACACATACACACGGGCCCTGGCTGTGGCGAAAAGACGCTGTGCGTGTGTGTGTGCGTGTAGACAATTGACTTGCGTGGTGCCGGGTTACATATATTTTTATTGAATTTTTTCCCCCGTCGAAGGAGCAAACAAATGTTCTTGGCCTAGAGGGGTTCACGATTTGGCGGCAGTGCACCGAAATCCCCTCCCTCAGCTAGAGAGAGAGACTCAGCAAAACGCATCCAAGATGATGTTCACGGTAAGCGCGCGCCCCCCCCGCCCCAGTCCACAGCAATCGATAAATGCTTTATCCCCACCCCTCGTCGCCTCACCTTTCATTTTGCTTTTCCGTTTCCACTTTTTTCCCTTTTTCCTTGATTTGTTTTTAAACTGAAAACTTGCACTTGGAATTTGTCTATTTCCAATTCCCGATCTGATGTATCGTCCACAGGGCACCAACCAGCAGCAGGACACTAGGTTCAGCGACAAGGAGAAAAAGCTGATGAAGCAGATGAAGTTCGGCGACTGCTTGAATAAGCGGGTGGACATGTCCAAGGTGAAGCTGGACGTGCTGCGGCCGTGGATTAGCAAGAAGATCACCGACATTCTGCACATCGAGGACGACGTTGTGGTGGAGTTCGTCTACAACCAGCTGGAGGAGGAGAAGTACCCGTGCCCCAAGAAGATGCAGATCAACATGACGGGCTTCCTCAATGGCCGCAATGCCCGCCAGTTTATGGGCGAGCTGTGGGCACTGCTGCTCTCCGCGCAGGAGAGCGACTCGGGCATACCCGCAGAGTTTATACAGCAGAAAAAGGACGAGATACTCAAACGCGAAGAGGAGCAGCGCCAGAGGGACCGTTCGCGCTCGCGCTCCCGTTCCCGCTCTCGTTCACGATCTCGCTCGCAGCGTGCCAGCTCTCGCCGGGATCGGCCGCGTGACCGCTCGCCCAACGGCGGCGGCGGCAAGTCCAAGTCTCGCTCGCGCTCCCGCTCCACCAAGCCGGCTAATAACGGTTCAGTGCCCAGTGCAGCCCGTGAGGCGGCGGCCAATGCGGCGGCACGCATCCGAAAGCGCGGCGGCTCCTCCACGACCGCCCGCCCCGCCTCCAGGGAGCGACGTTCCAGTCGGCGTCCGCGTTCACGCTCGCCACGCCACTCCCGCCAGAAGTCCCGCTCTGGGTCGCGGGGCTCTGTGAAGAAGACTGGCTCCGTGGAGCCCGCACCCGCTGTAAAGACTGTAAATGGCCGCCACTCGTCGGACAAGTCGCCAGCGGCGCAGCCTGCCAAGAGCAAGGCCAAATCGCGATCCCGTTCCCGATCTCGATCCCGATCACCGCGGAGTCGCACACACTCGGGCAGCCCCAAGCGTTCCCGCTCGCGCAGCTCCTCGCGTCGCAGTCGCCGCCGAGGACGCTCCAGCAGCATCTCCTTGTCGCCGGAGCGCAACCAGGATCAGTTTGAGCATCGCCGCAACAAGAACAGTGTGCAAAATAAGCGGCAGTATCGCAACAATCGCGGCGACTCGGCCAGCTCCATGGAGCGCGGCAATGATCGAGGCAGGCAATTTGGCGGTGGAGGAGGAGGCAATCGCCGAGGCGGCGGCGGCAGACGCTTCTCACCGCGCGGCCGCAGTCCCATGCGTCAGGATAATGGTGGTGGTGGTGGAAACCGCTTCCAGCGCTCCAATTCTCGCCGACGATCTCGATCCCGTCGCCTATCACGATCACCCATGCGCTACTCACGCTCCCCAAGACGGTGAGTTGGATTTAGAATTCATGCAATTACCTTCCATTGACTCCCATCTCTATTTAGCTTCAATAACAATCGTCGCCGCTCGCCCATGATGAACTTTAGGGGCGGCGGGGGACGTGGTGGCCGGGGCGGCCAGCATCGCCAGATGTGGCAGCATCGTGGCGGCTCACCCAACTTTCGGGGTGGTGGCCGAATCCATTGGCAGGCCAGGCAAAGTCCTGGCGGTGGCGGCCGTGGAGGTGGTGGCGGAATGGGTCGCTTCGACAGACGCCAGTCGCCTCAACAAAACCGCTTCAATCACCGCGATCACCGACAGTCGCCCATGCAGCAGGGCCACCAGCAGTTCCGCAAACAGTTCTCGCCACCCTCGGGTCCTGGACGCCGCTTCTCCTCGCCCCAACAAAGGCGAAACTCGCGAGATCGTCGCCCCAACTCCAGGGAGAGGCGCAGTTCTCCAGGCGGTGGTGGCCATGTGAATCGTTGGGACAATCCGCCGCCGTCGGCCAGGCCAAGACGCTCCTCATCGGGCAGCTCGATTGAACCGCCGGCGACCGGTGGTCGCCCGCCTCAGCAGCGACAGCGCAGTCCGAGTCCGCAAGAGAGGCGCAGACGTAGCACCCGCAGTCGCAGCCACAGCCACAGCCGTCAGAGAAGCCGCAGTCGTTCCAGTCCGCGACCCAGCCGCAAGCGGGACAGTCCAGTCGGTGAGTATCTGAGGGAAAAGGAGGTTCCACTCGAAACGGAAAGTAAGCTAGGCTTCAACCTTTTAGGGCGCTCATCGGTGGAGTTTGCTGGGCCGGCGGTAAACACCATCGATCTCTGCCGCGAAGAGCAGCAGCAGCGTAAAGCTAAGCCAGACGCAGTCATTGTGGTGGAACCGTCTCCGGCTCCTGCCCCGACTCCAGCTCCAGCTCCGGCTGCGGCTCTCGCCAAGCGCAACAGCTACGCCAGCCTGTCCCGCACGCCTTCTCCGTTCCTTAAGCCCCATGAGCGCCTCGTCGTTGCTAAGGCGGCACCAAAGAAATCCCGCGACCAGAGCCAAAGCACCAGCTCGGACAGTAGCGCGGACAGCGATGATAGCGAAGAACAGCAGCCGCAGCAGCCGCGCCGTAAGAAGCAGGCGACGACAGCTGCCGAAACTGCGGCGGCTGCCAAAGGCAAAGCGAAGGAGAAGGCGCGTCGCAGCTCAGACAGCTCTAGCAGCAGCGATCAAAGCGACGACGAGGACAACTCCAGCGGTGATGAGCGCCACAAGAAGAAAAAACTGCAGCAAATGCAGAAGGAAAAGGAGAAGGAGGCGGCTGTCGCGGCGGCGGTGCTCAAGGAGAAAGAGCGCGAGAAGGAAAAGGAGAAGGACGCCAAGCGACGCTCGGACAAAAAGTCCAGGCGCGCTGTCACATCCAGCGGTGAGGAGTCCTTGGGCGGCCGCAGCAGTAGCCACCGCAAACGAAGCCATAAGAAGCCGCGACGGGATGAGGCCGGGGAAGACGGTGGTAACAGTGACTCCGAGGACGAGGCAGTGACAAAGAAGAAGCGCAAGAAGGCCAGGAAGGCGGCGGAATCGAGCGACAGCGACTCGGAGGCCTCCTCAAAGCGCAAGCATAAGCATAAGAAACACAAGAAGCATAGCAAGAAGAGCAAGAAGCATAAGAAGCACAAGCGGAAGAGCAGCGCCGGCAAATCGCGGGCGGACAGCAGCTCCCCGGGCAGTAGCGACGAGGAGGAGCAGTCGGCGGCGGCTGCCAAACGGAATGGAACTGGCAAGCTGCCGATGCTGCTAGCGGGCGGATCGGGGCCGGGGATCATTAATGAGGACCTGGAGAAGCAGCTCCGGGAGCGGGCCCTCAAGTCGATGAAGAAGCTGGACTGAACGACACAGACTAAGTGCGAGAATGCGAGAACACACTCTCAGCCACACACACAACACTAACATGGAGACACATCCCAACTCATGCCACACGCACCCCCCTCCCTCCCCATACTCACTCACAGACAGACGTACGTAGCCATTAAAATAGAATTATACATTTAAAGCAAGAACTATACATTCATTAACTGCATACATTGTAATTCTTAAAAATGTATTTCACATAACATTAAGTTCTTTCGCCTAAACGAGAAACAGTAGTGACGTAAACTAGCGAGCGAATGAATACAGTTTGTATTATGTACAAAAACAAAAACAAAACGAAAAAGAAAAAGAAGAAAAATTGAAGGGAAACCCCAATTAACCATTTATAACTATTTAGCCCCAGGAGTGGTTTTAAAAGCATTAAAATTCACACACCCCATACATAGGCAAGCGTAAATCCGTTTGGCAAATTGTATTGTTGCCGCAGTTTAATTTATAAGTAGGTTTTACAGATTGTAATTAATAATGCCTGAAGCGCTAATTGTGTGTTTGAGGGGCATTAACTAAAAATGAGAAAATAAACAATTGTAAAATTACAAAAAAATAACTGTCATTAGAACTAATCTTAGGAAATCGATTGGCATTCGAGTTATCGCTGCACAAATCTGGTATTTTTATTTGGTGGGACCAAGTGTCAAACGGCATTATTCGCCAAAATCTATCGAAGTATCGATTCAATTTAATGTTTGTGTGTTTATCGAATGAAATGGGCTTTCAAGTAAGTAGGCGTTCATTTCATATTTGTTTTGTGTTAATATTTCGACAGTTGAAGGAATTTAATCATCTACCGACTGTTCAGCAGTGAGGATCTCACCATTTCCTTTTTAAATATTACATTTTTTTTCAATCAATTTGATTCATTTATTTCTTTATTTTATAGTTTTTAATTTAAATATATTTATTTTAAATGCCATTTAATAACTAAAGAGTTTTATTAAATCTATATTGAGTCCTTTTTTGTTTGGTTGTTATTTTACATATTAATTACACAGTGCAACAGTGATTTTGCACTTTTGAAGTGACCTAGTAGAGATTGTTAAGCAGGTCGAAAATAACACAAAACCACGTTTGAAATTCTTCTAACACCCTCAAAATCTTGAGTTATAGTCAAAAAACCGTTTTTCGGCTCTTTCCCACTCTGGCGGCAAGTAAGATGCCATTTTGTCCCAATATTGCAACACAGCTAAATGGGCATCTCTGCCGGCAAGTAAGATGCCTTTTGTCCCAATATTGCAACACAGCTAAATGGGCATCTCTGCCGGCAAGTAAGATGCCATTTTGTCCCAATATTGCAACACAGCTAAATGGGCATCTCTGGCGGCTAGTAAGATGCCATTTTGTCCCAATATTGCAACACAGCTAAATGGGCATCTCTGCCGGCAAGTAAGATGCCTTTTGTCCCAATATTGCAACACAGCTAAATGGGCATCTCTGCCGGCAAGTAAGATGCCTTTTGTCCCAATATTGCAACACAGCTAAATGGGCATCTCTGGCGGCTAGTAAGATGCCATTTTGTCCCAATATTGCAACACAGCTAAATGGGCATCTCTGGCGGCAAGTAAGATGATTTTCAGTACAAATTTAACCATTT